>PVKA01041071.1:0-18324 GCA_004027165.1 Ctenomys sociabilis | reverse complement strand
TTTTTGAGACAGGGTTTCACTATGCAGTTCAGGCTGGCCTTAAGCTCACTTTGTAGCTCAGGCTGGTCTCGAACTCACAACAATCCTGCCTTAGCCTCCCAAGTGCTAGGATTACAGGCCTGCACCACCACGCCCGGCCACAATTCCTTTCTTAAAATCTGTCATCTGTGCAGCATGGGCCCCCAGTCATGATTTTGGTCATGAGTTTGGGTCGTGGTCCCCAAGGAAGGCATATCCTGGGACATCCGGGGACATGCCAGGGCCTGGGATGACACTAGTGGCACACGTGTCCTGAGGATGTGGTGGCAACCCATTTGGGTTTTCTGTGACAGAACAGTTGGTGGTGATTCGTGGTGGCCTCGAACTCCTCCAGGACGTTTTCAACCGTCCTGGTGCCTCACTCGAACACTGGAGTCTGCGTGCGGGTTGAATAGAGGGGACTGTCCTCCACCCTGCGGGGGTGGGTTGCGGAGCTTGCAAGCCTCCCTTTCACCTGTGCATCTTGCTTGCTGGTGTGGGCTGCCTTGGCGGAGAGCATTGCTGGAGGCTTCAAGGGGCCCAGAGGGCAACGGAGAGGACGGGGCCACTAGCGCCCAGAAGCAGCCCCCAGCCTCCTCGGGTGACTGGGCTCCCACCCGAGCCACTTTTACCTTCTATCAGGCCCAAAGGCTGTCCTCGCTCCAGGCAAGTGTTTCAAAGCACAGGTGCTGGTGATATGCTCTTCTGCGCTTTACTGCATCCATCCACAAACCCCTCATCCGTTCATCCACATCACCTACTCATCCGCACATCCCCCACCAGCCTAGCCCTCATCCGTTCATCCCCCCACCTACCCACATCCCCCCATCTTCCGTCGATCCACACATCCACACACCATCTACCTGTCCTCTAGATATTTACTGAGTACCCACTGTGTGCTGTCCACTAGCACCAGCCCTATAGGACATAGTTCTAGTGCAATGTCAGCCTTCTTGAAGCTCCCATGAGTCTGCAGGGAGGGATCAGGGGGATCCCTAGGCAGGTTCTGGGGTGCTGATGCCCCTTCTGCCAAGTGGGTCCCCACCTTCTCTCCAGTGTCTGTCACTTTCCAGATAATTTCTGCCAAGCACTGTGTCCCGCCTGGTCTGAGCCTTGGCTTCCCAACCGCGCTCTTTCCTGGCCCCGCAGAGGCCGGCTGCCTTCCGGAATGGGCAGAGAGGGCTCTGCTGACGACAAGGCTCAGTGCCCCGCTGGGCGGGTGTTGTGGGGGCTCCTGATCCTGGACATGGTCTGCAGGGGAAGCAATGGGATGACCCCAGGATGTTATTGCTTTGCAGCTGCATGGTGACGTAGCTCACCCAAGCAACGCTCTGCAGGGACCATGGCCACCAGAAAGAGACAGCTAAGTGCCACCTGCTCTCCAAAGGGTGCGCGCAGGGGGCCATGATGCACTCTTCCCCCAGCTTTTTGAGACAGGGTCTCGCTACACAGCTCAGGCTGGCCTTGAGCTCACAACAGTCCTCCTGCCTCAGCCTCCCAAGTGCTGTGCTTACAGGTGTGCGCCACCATGTCCAGCTCCCATGACACACTCTTGGTAAAGGCTTACCAGCACACACGCAGTCTTTGGGCACACGGGAAAATGTATGTATCCACCCCAGGCTTCAAAGGTGGTGGGTGCCTGGGCTTGGCTCTAACCTGGGGTGCAGGTGACAGGAGTTGGCCAGAGTGGTTGGTGAAGGGTGGGCACATGGCTGGGCACCGAGTGTGTGTGTGTGTGTGTGTGTGTGTGTGAGTTCTTGTAAGGAGCTCGTATCTGGGTTTGGCTTCGTCTGCTCTGACTGCAGAGCCAATTTGTGCAGAGCCTGGTGCTGGCTCTGTAGCTCTGGAAACAACAGGAAAGACGGAAATGTACGCAGGTCCTGGGAACATCAGCTGTTTTTTTTTTTTTTTTTTGAGAAGCATTTGACTTTAATCTATGTATATATGTATGCATTCATATATTATTTTCGAGACAGGGTCCCATTATATACTTCAGGCTGGCCTCCAACTCACTGTGTAGCCCAGGCTAACTCGAAGTGGCCCTCCTGCCTCGGCCTCCTGAGCACTGGGTCACAGGTGTGGGCCACCACCACCCGCCTGACTTTGTGAACAGGCAGGAGGCACCCAGGTGTCTCTCACCTTGTCCAGACACTTTGGGTGCTTCGGGGGATGAGGGACAGGTTTGTGGAGCTCAAGGAGTAAAGCATGGTGTGACCCACTGGTGGGCCACGGGGCTGGGACAGTGACCATCGTGCTTTGCAGGGCATGGCGCAGGCAGGCCAGCTCCCCGAGCCCGGCACCACCCCCGGCCGCATGTCCAAGCTGGTCCTGCTGGGAAGCGGCTCCGTGGGCAAGTCCAGCCTGGCACTGCGGTACGTGAAGGGTGACTTCAGGAGCACGCTGCCCACCGTGGGATGTAAGTGGTAGATGGGCAGGAAGCCCTGGAAGGCAGAGGGGCCCAGGCTGCCTTGTTGTCCACCTTGATGCCTGCCATGCTGGGGGAGGGGCAGGCGCAAACCCAGAAGGGGCCAGGTACCTGGGCTCTGGGTCAGCTTCAGCCCAGCTGGGGTCCAGGAGGGGCGAAAGGGCCGGTGGGGGAGCTGCCCCAAGAAGGGACACTGGAGGAAGGCCGCCCCTGCTTTGCCTGCTGGGCAGCCCTGACAGCCACTGATTGCCTCCTTTCTGCCTAGGCTGGAGGTGGGGCAGGGAGGGAGGGCCCTCTCCCTGTGTCCCCCTTTTACTTGAGACAGGGTCTCCTATGTAGTTCAGGCTGCCTTTGAACTCACTACAGAGTCCAGTTGAATTCAAGTTCACAAGACCCTCCTGTCTCAGCCTCCTCAGCACTGGGAGTCCAGGCGTTCAGTCGTCCTGGGTGGCGGGGACTGTTGCGCCTCCTTGCCTGTGGGTCTGGCTTCCTCGGAGGCCTGTGGTGGGTTCTAAGTCCTTTTGGAAACATTGTGCCCGAAAGCTTTTTAAACCAGCACAAGCTGTATGAGAAGCAGAGGGCTGGCGCTGGGTGTCCAGCTCAGCAGTGGGAGCTTGGCTCGCACATGCAAGGTCTGGGCTTGACCCCTCGCACCGCAGGAGAGAACAAGCAATAGCTGAGCATGGTGGTGACCGCAGCCTTCTGCAGGCAGCGGCAGGGCAGCCACACGAGTTCAAGTCCAGCCTGGGCGATGCGGCATCTTAGCCAGGCCCAGGCTTTAGGTATAAAGGTAAACAGCAGAGGATGCAGTGAAGAGCGAGGGCCCTGGGAGCCGGCAGGCAGCGCAGCAGTCTAAAGCGCCTGCTTAGGCAAGCTTAGGCAGGGCAGGGACCTAGGCTGGATCCCGGCGCCTCCCCCAGGTGGGTTGAACCGGCCACGGCCACGCACAACAAATTAATTAAAAAAGAGTAAAGGCACTGAGCTCAACAGCCAGAACCACAATCAATGAAGCAATCAATCAATCATCAATATTATAATATGGAAAAATAAAACTATGTCAAAGATGTAGATCAATACTGAGTCCCTAAATTTAATCTCAGGACCATCAAAAATAAAAATAAATAAAACCCACAGGGTCCTGAGAACAGCATAGAAACAGCAATGTCAAGCGCTGTCACTCTCCAGGGAGCAGCACAGAAATCTTGGTGTAAGCAGCAGACTCGATGTCCTCGCCTGACACCGTGGAGCATGTGCCCAGTCAGGGTGGCACAGAAAAGCCACTAGGATGTGCCAGGCCCTCAAGGCCGAGGCCCATGGACAGGCGAGGAAAGCTGGGCTGCAGTGACCCTGGGTCTCCAGTGGGGCCCGGAGACAACCGAGCAGCCTGACTCCCAGTCTCTGTGGGACCTGCCCTGTGCACCGGCTCCCAGGAGGTAACAGGGCACCTCCAGCTCCAGGAATTGAACTGGGGAGGGTAAAGCGTGACAAATCACCCAGGTTGGCTTCACACTTACGGTCTGAGGCCAGGAGAGGGGAGGCTGAGGGAGGAGGATCCCTGCAAGTTCCGGGCCAGCCAGGAGTGCATGGTGAGCTCCAGGCTGGCCTGAACTTCAGTCTGACACTGTCTCAAAATGAAAAACAAGCACTCAAGATTTCTCTGTCTCAGTCTCCGCATGGCCGGCAGGGATGTGTGGCAGTGCTCACTGTTAGCGCTCGTAACACGGCACTCTCCTTGAGGGCAGCTGGAGAGCCAGTCTCCGGTGCCACAAATGGTAGTGTTTCAGATAGGGTCAGCTGAGCAGCTGTCATTTATCTACTTATTTTCTCTTTTCAGTACAGGGGATATAACTCGGGACCTTGGGCTTGCCAGGCAGGCCCTTAGGCCACTGAGCTATCTCCCCATCAGGGCGACTGTCTTGAGAAGGTGAACTCTAAATCAGCAGCTGCGGAAGAGCAGAGAGCTGCTCCTGGGAGCAGAGAAGGGGCCACACTCCTCGTGGCCCCACGGGCAGCCAGGAGGAAGAGGCTGAGTCCCAGGACCCTGGCGTCCTCTGGGTCTGGCCTTGGCCCTTTGTGTCAGGGGTCTTCCCACAGGGGACATCATGGCAGGATGGACTCACAGGCTGCCAGGGCTCTTCGCCTGAGTAAGAATAATCAGAGGATGAAGCTGAACAAAGAGCAGCGTGGGGATTGAGGTCCAGGAGACCTCACAGGGCTGGAGGCCTTTATTTTGATTTGCTCTGTGTTTTGAGGTATTGGGGGTCAGGCTTGCTGGGACACAGGGTGCTGCTGCCCCCACACCAGGGAGCAAGCCTCCCACGGGTACAGGTGTCTCTGTCAGTGCAGCCACGCACCACAGCCTGTCTCCTACATCCTCTGAGCAGAGCGAACATGGAGGGTCCCCAGGGAGAAGCTCTTCCCAGGTACTCAGTCTGTTGTGGGTGGAGTGGGGTCAGGGCAGCTGCCCTTCACTCTCTGGGGGCCTCTCAGCCCCAACCTCCAGGCTCCCTGGCCCTCCTTAGCAGGTATACTCCCATTGCATTCTGCAATTCCCACAGAGCTCTTCTTCCCAGAGTGGTTCTCTGATGTGTACCTCGAGGTGACAACCTACAGGGCACAGAAATAAGGGGACACCACCAAGTGTAAGGCCCTACACCTGCCTGGCATTCTGGAGTGTCAGGCAGAGTGTGAGAGGCAAGCCCAGCCCCGGCAGCTCGCTCAGGACCTTGTCTGTGGCTGTAGCCCAATGTGCAGCCCAGGGAACAGGCCCAGCTGCACGGGGAGAGAAAACAAGCTGGCAGGAAGGAGCAGTGTGCAACGCCTGCATATTGCGAGGTCGAAGCTCCTTGCAGCCCACGGCCCTTCTGTCTGCCGCTGCAGATTCCTGAGCTGTAAGCTGGAAACCGGGTCGAGGGATCGTGGAAGACCCCAGTGGCTCGCCCATAGCTGGCTTTATTCATGACTGCTTCTGTCCACCCAGCCCCACGTTGCGGCCTCCCAAGCACGCTCCCCCAGCCAGAAGGTCGTGTCCAGAACCCAACCCCTCGGCCTCTGCTCTCCAAGATTGCTGCTTGCTGCCCACCCTGCCCTTCTCTGTCTCGCCCTGAATCAAGGGCTTCCTACCCAGAAGGAAGGTAGTGAGGACGCGAGGGCCCCTAGATGGGGATACAGGCTGGGCAGGGGGTGTGGTGCAGGGCGTGGAGCTCCCAGTCAGCATGGAGATGGCAGTGAGGACCTGTGAACCAGACCGTCCTGGGGTGCTGCAGGGGCTTCACAACCCAGCGCAGCACAGTGCAGACCCTGTCCAGCTGCAGCCTGGGGACGGCGGGCGGAGAGCTGCGAACCTCCTCAGGAACCTCGTACAGCTCCAGGCTTAAGCTGCCTAGCCTGGCCGTGTGGGCCAGCAGCTTCTCCAGGGTGGCTACAGACAGGGGGTTTTGCATGTATCTGAGCGCAGTGAGCTGGGAGCAGTGGCTCAGGGCAGGCAGGAGGGCACACAGCTGCGCCTCCGTCATCCCGCAGGCCTCCAGGTGCAGGCTGGTCAGCGTGGCCGCGGCGTGAGTCAGGAGGCCTTGCAGTGGGCCGGGACTGAAGCCCGTCAGGCTGGTGCCACACAGGCCCAGGTGTCGCAGCTGCCTGGTGCTGGGACACTGCGGCAGCTGTTCCCAGTCTGCCTGAGAAAGCCGGCAGCGAACTAGCCACAGGGTCTCCAAGGGCGACGTCAGGCACCTACAGAGGCCGAGCAGTTAGAGCCGGCAACAGCGGGGCTGCTCCGGGCGGGGGGGCGGGGGCGGGGCGCGCAGGCGCGGACCAGCTGGCGCAAGCGGCGTGCTCTGCCGTGCCCGTGCTCTGCGGGGCGCCAGCATGCGGCCACTGACCCCGAGGGCACGCGGCCCGCCTGCCCACAGGGACGGCCTCCCTCTCACCTGAGCACCTGGGCCAGGTGGCCTTCCAGGAAGAAGACAGAATCCAGATAGATCTTCCGAAGACTGTGGAGCTGAAGAACCTGTGGGCTGGAATTGGTGACAGGAGGCCGCCTCTCCTCTGAGATAATGAACGGGTTTTCAAAGGTGTCACAGATTCGGAGCTTGTGAAGATAGGGCAATGGCTCAGGAAATGGGTAAAGATAAACAGGGTGGAGACCGCCCTACTGAAAGTCACATCTACCTCTTGCACTCGGCTCAGGTCCATGCTGGCCAGGGACTCCGCGGCATTCGGAATGTTTTTTGCCACAATGCACAGCTTCATGCAGTCCAGCCGCACCAAGCCTTTCCTCTCCTGGACCCAGCGGAGCAGCTGGGACGAGAAGGAGCTCAGCTGTCCCTCCTGGACCCAGATATCCAAAATCACCGTGAGCCACCGCTTGTCTGCCGCCTGGGGCCCGCTCTGCTCTGTTCTTCTCCTCTTCGGAGCTACGGGAGAGGAGCAGGCTTCCCCCAGGCTTCCAGCCCAGATTCTCCGGAAGCCCTGGTGCACAGCCCGAGTATCCACCACTCGCAGTCTCAGCCTCCTGTGGGGACCCGGGGGAAGGAGGCCGAGAAGTGATGCCAGGAAGCTTTCTACCGTGCTCCTCACTCTGGACTCTGCCTAGCTTTCGTTCCTTCTCCCCCAGCCAAGGACCGAGCTCCTGGGAGAGCGGGGTTTTTGCTGCTCTTTCCACAGCTGCCTCCTCTGCTTGGCGTCCTCCGCACCGAGTCTCCTGGCCAGGGCTTGGCGATGCCCATGGTGTCCCTCGTCCTCTGGCACTACCATCAGAGGCCTCTGGCCTGCCCTGCTGTCCCCACCTCCATACTCTCTGTCCTGGACTCCATCCCAGCACCCCTCCCACCGCAGCCACGCTCACCGGGGGCGGTCCTCGCGGGCCAGGAGCTCGTCTAGCCCGTCCAGCACGGCCTGGAGGGCCTGCCAGTTGCTTCTCTGCACTCGGATACTGCCCAGCAGGCTGAGTGAGAGTGTGGCGGGCTCCGCCTTCACCAGTGACCCCAGGGGCAGGCATGGAAAAGGCCAGGACAGCACCAGGGCCTTCAGCACCTCCGTGTGTCCCCTAGCGAAGGCCTCCTCGAAGACTGGCAGGAAGAGGTCCCCCGGCAGGTCCTCCAGGGCCCCCACAGCCATGTCCTTGACTCCCAACAGGCTCCGGACGGCCAGCTGTAACAGTGTGGGTGGGAACAGGGGGCCCATCCTGGTACTGTGATCAGTAGGCCTCGGTCCTAGGAAGCACCCAGGAGGAGACGAGGCTGAGAACACTCTCTACCCCTCCCCCCCATCAAGAAACCAACTGGCAGCTGAAACCCCTGGTGCAAGAACAGCATACGGATCCTCCCCTGTCCCCCCAGTCTGGTCAGTGCTTGCCTAAATCTCCACCTCCAGCTCTGCCTCTCAGTGCCTGCCTCCCAACCCACACAGCGCCCCCAAGGCTGCACCCCGGGGGCTGGGGCCCGAGGAACCTGGAACTCACTCCAGCCACTTTGGGGGAGAATTCTCACCTAAGGCCACAAGACCGGGAAAATGCAAATGTCATATGGCCCAATCTCTCTAAATTTTCAGTTCCCAAAATACACCTGGCTAAGAAAAATGAAGCATGTTATAATATAGAAGTCATGAGGCTTTGTTCCAAGTAACTGGGATTCTGGCTTCTCCTCCTGCCCCAGAGCTGGTGCCTAGGCCCAGGGACAGGGCTGTCCCCCGGGGTCATCTGTCACTTGGCAGTGGAAAAAGATGCTGTGAGAGAACCCCTCCCAGGTGCCAGCAGCTAGTCTGGAAATTTCTTAGGCCAAGAACCCTCCTGCTGGATGAAAACGGAGCAGAGGCTGGTGGATGGGGGTGACAGACTGGAGAAGGAAGAACTGCAGACAAGAGCAGGCTAATGAGCTTGGTGAACAGGGAGCTGTGCCCGGTGCGAGGGGGCCTTGGCCAACCTGATCCTCCTTAGTGAGTGCAGCTGGGGGGCTGTGCCTCCTTGATTCTTTACTGGAAGCTCTGAGTCCCCTCCAGCTGCGGCTGAGGGTTTGGGGTGCAGTTAGCAGGCTCGCAGCCCAGCTCCTCAGCCCCTGGGCTTCTGTTGAGCCCTAGCTCTCTGCCGGCAGGAAAGCTCTGGAGGATTTGCGGGTGCCTTTCAGCCCGCCCTCCCCTATCCCTCCCTTGGTGCCTACCTGGTCCTGCTGGGCCAGCTGCAGGAATGAATGCCAGACCACGGGGCAGCACTTGACTTTCTAGACCCTGGTGGGGCCCACCACCTTGTCCCCACTGTGCTCCAGTGGGTCCCCTGTCCCGTGCTCGCTGTTCCCACAGGCTTTGGGAGACCAGGGGAGAGTGCAGGGGAAGGGTAGGAATGAACCAGAGAGGGACAGGAGCGACCAAGGGGTGGGTCCTACTATTCCCTCCTGCCTGAGGACTCTGTGCCTTGACTTCTCTCTGTTTCCTCCCTGCTGAGTCCAGATGACCCCCTTTTTTCCTCCCACAGGGGCAGGGGCAAGCAAGGTTAAGGCCAGAACTGATGGAGGCAAACCCTGGTGGAAGCACACAACCTCCCTGCGGCCAGTCAACTGCGAGGGCCACTCCTCTGAATCTCAGTGCTCTGGACTAGGGCAGGAGGGGCGCTGTGTGCAGGCTCAGCCTGGGCTCCTCACCAGTTCAGGCTAACATACACTAGCTGGGCATGGTGGTGCCCTCTTGAGGCTGAGGCAGGAGAATCTCTAGGAGTCTGAATTTAGCCTGACCTATGTGGTGAGTTTAGGGACAGTATGAACTACACAGGAAGAAGTTGTCTAAAAGAGACAGAATAGAAGAAAAACCGAGCCCCGCAGGCATGGCGGCACACGCCTGTAACGTGGGCACTCTGGGAGGCCGAGGCCCAGCTGAGGTCATCTGGGGACACTAACAGATCTTATCTCAAAATAAGCCTGGAGGGATGGCGGATGCCTACAATTCCAGCATTCTGGAGCTGACACCGCTGGATCACTGTGAGTTTCATGATGGCCTGGGCTGCATCGCGAGCTCAAGGTGCTATAGAATAAGACCCTGTCTCAGAAAAGAGAGAGAGAGAGAGAAAAAAGAAAAAGAAAAAAGGTAGAACAACTCGGGTAACAAAGCCAGGCAGTGATGCACCCCTGTGATCTCAGTACTTGGGAGGCTGAGGCAGGAGGGTTTGGTGCCAGATGCCAGCCTAAACACTAGATAGCGCGAACCTGTCTAAAACAAAACGCGAACCTGTCTAAAACAAAACAAATCTGAGCCACCAACAAAACCTAGAGCTAAACATGTTCACCCAAAGGGAAAGAGGTCACCAAATCCTCAGGGATGCCTCCGACCTCTGTCCCCACCAGTTGCTGGCCGAGGCCGGCGTGGGCGTCCTCATGGACAGCAGCGACTCACCAGGCGGACACTGGCGGGTGGAGGAGTGCGAACCCCACAGGTCACAGGTAGCGTCAGAACCCGGGCAGGACCAGGAGGCTGCAGCTCCGGGCGCAGCGCCTCCGCCAGGCCTCTGGGCTTTATCTCCATAGCCCCGCCCGGAATGCAGCTCCTCCCTCAGCTCCGCCCCAGGGGGTTCTCCTCTCCACCCTGCTAATCCGCAGCAGGCCTTCTCCTGGGCGGAGGTCTCAGCAAATCCCTCGTGGGGACTGAGAAAAACTCAGAAATTCACTGCACAATACAGGATTAGTTTTATTGATGTGTAGCTATCAAGTGCTGAGTGTGAAAAAGGAAAGGGATTAGCTGGTGTGGTGGCACAGGCCTGCTGCCCCCCCCCCCAGGGGGCTAAGGAGCAGAGGGCAGCTGAGGGCATAGCCAGCCTGGGCTACAGAGCGAGGCAGGGTCTCGAAGACAGACCAGGGCCAGGAGATAGCTCAGGGGCACAAGCACCTGCCTGGCAAGCGCAAGGTCCTGACTTTGAACTTAGTCCCCCCCAAAAAAGTATCAGCCAGGCGTGGTGGCGCAGGCCTGTAGTCCCAGCACTCCGGAGGCTGAGGCAGGAGGACTGTTGTGAGTTCGAGACCAGTCTGAGCTACAAGGTGAGCTTAAGGCCAGCCTGAACTGCATAGTGAGACCCTGTCTCAAAAAGACAAAACAAACAAATAAACAAAAGAGTATCTGTTTTTGATTTTGAATAGAAATGAGTGGCTTTTGGGTGGCATCCAAATTTGGATTCTATTCCAGAGGCACTGAGGGCGCTGTGGTGACCTGACCTGTTCCAGGCTCAGCCAGTTGGGAAGCTGAGGCAGGAGGATCACGTAGGCCCAGGGTCTGGCCTGTGCAGTAAGCAGCCCAGGTCTGTAAATCAGCACTCACCGGAGGCTGAAACCCGCTCTTGTACATAGTGAGGCCCTGCCTGAAAAACAAGCAAACAATAAACATCACCAGCCGAGCAACCAAGCAAACGAGCTAAGCGTGCTGGCTCTGGCTGGAGCCTGTGATCCTAGTGCTTGGGAGGCGGAGGCAGGAGGATCTCAAGTTCACCTCTAGCTCAGACAACTTAGTAATATCCTGTCTCAAAATAACAAAAAAGCAACTGGGCCCAGGAGAAGGTGCTTGGTTCAGTCTCTCCTCAAACCAAAACCCAGACAACGAACTCAAAATAACTCAGCCTGGGTTGTGGCTGAGTCCCTGTGCTCAAACCCTAGGCAGATGAACAGGACCGAAGCAGAGAATCAGCTGAGGAAGGAGCCTGAGGGCACCGGCTGGGGTGCCTCAGAGTTGAAGGACTGGGCAAGGGGGCACAGGAGGGAGTCTTGGATCGGGGTCAGCAGCTATTTCTTTTCCTGACTCCCCCCCCAGCTCTCTCCTTACCCCTCCCCCTCCCCGCTTCCTTTCCTTCCTTCTTTCTTCTGGGAATGGAACCCTCACCTCTACCGCAGGGCGGCTCTGTGCTCTCCCCTAACCTGCGGGCACTCCCTGCCCGGGCTTGTCTTCCCACATGGTCGTCGCCTGCAGAGTCCTGGGGAGGACAGCTGTGGGCCTCTTCTCCTAGAGGCCCTTCCTGGTAGGTTCCTGGGTCCTATAGCACGTACAGCTCGCCTCTGTGTGGCCGAGGGTCCCGAGGCCCCACTGCAGCCATCTCTCTCTCTCTCTCTCTCTCTTCCTTCCTTCCTTCCTTCCTTCCTTCTTCTCCTCCTTCTCCTTTTCTCTCCTCCTCCTTCTTCATACTGGGAATCGCACTCTTGACCTCAAACTTGCTGTCCTGTTCACCTATATCCCTGTCCCTTTTTTTCTTTTTGCATTTAACCTTTAAAATTAAAAAAAAAAAAAAAAAAAAAAAAGCCGGGCATGGTAGCACAGGCCTGTAATCCCAGCACTCAGGAGGCTGAGGCAGGAGGAATTGTTGTGAGTTTGAGACCAGCCTCAGCTACAAAATGAGCTTAAGGCCAGCCTGAACTGCATAGTGAGACCCTGTCTCAAAAAGGAAAAAAAAAAAATCTTTTTTTTGCAATTCAGGCTGACCTTGAACTCACTCTGTAGCCCAGGCTGGTCTTGAATTCATAACAATCCTCTTGCCTCAGCCTCCTGAGTGCTGGGATTATAAGCGTGCACCAGCATGCCTGGCTTGCTTTTCTATTCTTACATGTTGGTTGTGAATCTAGTTCTCATTTCTTCTGGATAGTCCCTCTTTCCTTTTCTGTTCCCTCTGGTGTTTTGTTTTGATTTTTTGGTACTGGGAATCGAACTCAGGACCTTGTGCTTGCTGGGCAGGTGCTGTGCTGCTGAGCTACCTCTCCCCACCCACCCCTTTGTGTCCCCTCTGTCCAAGACCTCCTGACTTCCCCTAGCTGCCTCCTAGGGGCCCTGGGCCCATAAGGAGGTGCCATTGCCATCAGGGGGTGCCCTGGCATCTGGGGCCCAAGGCAGCCTCCGTGGTCCCTCAGGAGTACTGAAGCCCTGGGGTGAGACCTAGTGGCAGTGGACAGCACCTTGCACTCTAGGTGGAGGGTGCTCTGGGGGCCCTGAAGCCCTGCAGGGAGCCGCGGCCAAGGCAGGGGTTCCCTGGCGCCATGGCTTCTCCTGTGGGAGCAGGGCTGTAGGGCACATGGTTGTCCACTCATGCTGCTTGCAGTCCAGGGGTAGAGCCGATTTGTTGCTAGGAAATCCCAGTCCCAGCAGCCTGACGCGAGCCCCTTCCTGGGCCATGAAAATAGCCCAAGCCCAGCCCCGCCACCCCCAGCAAATTGTGCCCCTGGGTGAGAACTCAGAGCACCCAGAGACGTTGGGGTTGGGGTGCAGCTCAGGCTCCAGCCTGCAGCCCATCACCCCACAGCCAGGAGCCAGCACGCCCTGCTGTGGCCCAGGGCAGCACCCTGGGTTCCAGCCCAGCCACTGGGGCTAGGGGCCTGTCCGGAGGGAAACCCAAAGCACGCTTGTAATGTGCAGTGCGGCCACACGCCCGCCCCGTTCGCAGAAGCCTCGTGTGACTCTGTAAGCTTGAGTAGTGCTGAACAGTGACACCTCTAAGATGGAATTAAAAGCACACTCATTTGCCTTCCACGAATAAGGTTGTATGGTGCATATTGCAGAAAGGAAGGGCCAGGCAGGGTCCTGCACGGCTGCAGTGGAGGCTCACAGGCTGGGAGATCCAGTGACTGAGGCTGACTCTGGAAAGGTTACAGCCAACAGAGCAAGTGAGATCTGAGCATAGGCAACCTGTATGAGTTAAGTAGAATTTATTAAAAAAAAAAAATCTGCATCTTTTCTTGAATTACCATTTTTAAAAAAATGTATATATTTGGTACAGGCTCTCACTATGCAGCGTGACGCAGCCTGGACTCTCAGTGATCCCCCTGTTTTCAGCCTCCCCAGTGCTGGGATTGCAGGTGTGTGCCCCCACAGGCTCAGTGCGCCCAGGGGAACGTGGTGCCAGGGACCGAACCCTGACTCCTGCACCTGCTTAGGCTGCTGAGCTATCTTGCCAGCCCTAATGTTTGGTCTTTGAGACAGGGTTTTGCTACGTAGCCCAGGCTGGCCTCGAACTCATGTTGTTCCTCTTGCCTCAAGCCCCTGGAGTGCTAGGATTGCGTGTATGCGCCAGTCGCCTCGATGGGTTTAACACTTCTAAAAAAACTCTAGCAGAGTGTTACTAAAGGCTGGAGCAGCTTGGTCTTAACCATCCAGCAGAAAAGTATAAAAATGAGGTATATAATGTAGGGCCATAATAATAAGTTGAGTTGTAAATGGCTACAGTCAACAACTTCTTCGGATAACTCATTATTATTGTGGGATGCCGGACTGTGCTGGATTGTGTCGCCAAGTTCAGGCACCTAGACTGGTTTAATGACAATGGAGTGCCCATCTTTGACAGGTCTAGACAAAAAGAGGGGGTACAAAGGAATAATCATGATGTGTGTATATAAACAGTGCAGTTAGGATAAATACGCCGTGCTTCTGCATAATTCTATGAGAAGCAAGTTTTGCACTAATAGTGGTTGGACAAGATATTATGTCGGCTTCTAGTACTATGGACAACCACTAGGAAGATAACAAGGTAGAAAGTATTAATTATTGAATCTGTGATATAATTCAGGTATAAAAAAGATGAGGAAACAGCTACACTCTCTTAATTCACTGATTAGAGACATCTGCTGTAATAATGTCTGTTAAGTATATCGTGTATGCACCTTGTACGATACCAAAACATTACCAAAACAGTTTGCAATGTGTTAATTTGTCTTGAACCTGTCTCATTGCTATTTGTTCTTCAATAAAAAAATAATAATAAAATAAAAAATTATGCTGATATAAAAAAAAAAAAAGGCTGGAGCAGGAAGAGGCTGGGCAGCACCAGCAGGAAGCCGTAGGTGTTTTCAGGTGAACTTGCAGCAGAGAGAACAGGAAGAAGCAAAGAGGGAAAGGGGCTTTATTATCTTGGAGGACACAGAAAGAATTTGGGAAGATAAGGAATTCTCTGAACCGGACAAAGGAAGGCTGAGGCTTTTATGACCTTTCTGCCAGGAGAGAGATTTGAAGGGCGGGATTAGATTATCTGAGAAGCTGATCAGGGCTCTTCCCTGAGGCAGCGGGAAGAGTGAAGGGAATTATGGCCTGGGCGGGGCTGGAGCCGGAGCGGGAGGTGGTCCTGGAGCACAGGCCTGTGTTTAAGGGCACTGGCCGCACAGGTGACGCCACCCCGATTTCAGCAATTCACACAGGCCCGAACCTATCAAGAAGCACTGCTGGACTGCTCCCCGGGAAGGCGGCCTCAGAACCGTAAATCTGCAAGGAGTGTCAGTAACTCTAATCCCGGAAACAGTGTCTCACTTCCCTTATTATAAGTATATTTGAGGTTTAAAAAACCCTTCACAAAATACAATATTCAATATAAATTATTTTCAATGTATCTTTTAAGAATCCAATTTTTACTTATTTATTTTTTTGGAGCCAGGGATTGAACTCAGGCCCTTCCGCTTGTCAGGGAAGTGCTTGTTCCACTGAGCCATCTCCCCAGCCCTTAAGTATCTTATTTTTAAAGTATATGATTGGGCCGGGCGTGGTGGTTCATGCCTAGAATCCCAGCACTTCGGAGGCTGAAGCAGGAGGATTGTTGTGAGTTCGAGACCAGCCTGAACTGCATAGTGAGACCCTGTCTCAAAAAGACAAAAATAGCCGGGCGTGGTAGCACGTGCCTGTAATTCCAGCACTTGGGAGGCTGAGGCAGGAGGATTGTTGTGAGTTCAAGACCAGCTTGAGCTACAAAGTGAGCTGAAGAACATCCTGAACTGCATAGTGAGACCCTGTCTCAAAAAGACATTAAAAAAAAAAAAGACAAAAATAAATAATAAATAAATAAAGAAAGAAAGTATATGATTATTTAGGTAGTTTTTATTTTATTTTATTTATTATTATTATTATTATTATTATTATTATTATTATTATTATTTTGGAACCAGGGACTGAACTTGGGCCCTTGCGCTTGCTAGGGAAGCAGTTATTCCACTGAGCCATCTGGTATTTAGTTTTTAGAGACAGTGTCTCACTACATAGTTCAGCTGGCCTTGAACTCACTGTGTCGTGCAGGCTGGCCTAGATCTCATGCGGATTCACTGCTTCAGCTTCCTGAGTGCTAAGATGACAGTTTGAGCCACCTGGTGCCTGGTCCATAGTTTGTGTTTGTTTGTTTTGAGACAGGGGTCTTGCTCTACCCTCCAGGCACCCTTCCAACTTTCTAGCCTCTTCCTACTCCCTCCCGAATGGTAGGACAGTTGGCCTCCAACACCTTGCTTCAAAGCGATCATTAGACTTATGTATTCCTTAGCTGGGCCTGGTGGCGCACACCTGAATGCCAGCACTCGGGGACTCAGGCAGGAGGGTCACTGTGAGCGCGAGACCAGCCTGGGGTGCAAAGGGAGCTTAAGGCAGCCTGGACTGCACAGCAAGACCCTGTCTCAAAAAGGAAAAAAAAAAAAGTGCAAGTATTTTATTATGTTAAAATTTATTGGGGCACCTTTGACTTTTGGGAATGAAATACAAAGTAGAGAGCGCCCTCTCTCCATTTTGTTGGTTCTGATGCTGTGCAACGCCTGCTGGCCGGCTGTGTCCAGGACCTGGGTGACAGCGTGGCCTGTGACGTGGTCAGTGGGAAGCAAGTGAGGGGCTGGCTTTGTCCCTCCCTGGGCCACTGTAGGAAACAGCGATCCGGGTGCCAGCGGTTCTGCTTCAAGGCCATACGGGATGTGTCACCTGCCCCTGCGTGCTCTAGAAATGCCTCGGGTTCTCCTCCCGTCGGGCCCCCACCCTCTGACCTACCTCACTTCAGGTAATATCTCCATGTCTCTCTGAATTTCTTAGTTTATTTTTTGATTCATTAATTAATTAATTTGGTACAGGGTCTTGCTATGCAGCTCAGACTCCTGGTGATCCTCCTGTCTCAGCCTCCCCAGTGCTGGGATTACAGGCATGAGCCGCCACACCTGGTTTTGGGGTCTGGGAGGGTACGCCTGGGGTTCTGGGGCAGGCAGGGCGTGCAGTACTGAGTGTCAAACCTGGGTCTTTGCACTTGCCAGGCAGACGCTCCGACCGCCAAGCCATCTCCTCAGCCCTCAAGTGTAGTTTTTAGACCACATTTTGCCTTTAGCCATGAAGATATACAAGAGGTGGGCTTCTGGAAATGGAAGGTTCCGGGCTGGAGCCAAGGAACACAGCCCAGGTCGCTCGGATTCTTGCCCGGGGCCCACTGCATAAGCCGGTGAGCTGAGGGAAGTCTCAGTAACTGCTTGGCAGTCGCGAGCTCAGCCATACACCCTAATCTTGGTCACATTCTTGTCTGGCAGAATCAAAGGCCTGATGCCCCCCAACTGAAAGAGGAGAGGTCTATTGGGTTCCTGGGCTCTGTCCCGCAGCAGGAGGGCTGGTGGGGGCCTGGGGGAGGACAGCTGCTCACAGCAGGTGGCTAGGAAGGGGGGGGCATTGAGGTCCCCGTGCGCAGCGGAGCGCTCTGAGCCCCGAGATCCACTCGCCACGCCCATGAGTGTGGAACTCTTTTTTTTTAGTCTTTTTTCTTTTTGTGGCAGTGGGAATTGAACCCCCTGCCTTTGGCATGCTAGACAAGCTCTGCCAATAGGTTTCTTTCTTTCTTTCTTTCTTTCTTTCTTTCTTTCTTTCTTCCTTTCTTTCAGCATAACATGGACCATGTATTTTCCATCAAGCACTGAGATACTAGACTCTAAGTCCATAGAGAATATGAATGAAGAAGAAGAAAAAAAATTAAAAAATACACTTAAGGAATGAACACTTACATATATTTACATAGATATTTAGAAATCCATCCATATACAGCATAGTAGCATTGTAGTATGACTGTCTTGTGACTTTATCTTATTTTTCATTTACTACTCTTTCAAAAAGGACAGTATAGTAATAGCTGGTATGTCATGACAAGAAGTCCATATTTAGAAGACCAGAATGGCAGGCCTTCGGAGTGTGACCCTTCTATTACACTTTGTTAAATTCAGTGCAGTTGCTTGGTTCACCGGTATCAACATGTATAGTTAGTTGGGGGGAGAATCCTTCCACTTAACTGCAAGTTTCAAAAATCTCCTGATGTTTTTCAGGATCACTGTCTTACCCATCTAGTGTGTATAAGTGAATGGTCTTGCCTCTGTCATGTTCCTCAGTATTTCTCCTTGCCCTCTCCTCGTTGTCTAATCCTCAAGTTCTTGCTTTCCTTTTAGTTGTGTTATACATTTCTATTTGCAATTCTTCTTTTGAGCTATACCAGGGAGACTATATGATATTTGCACATGTGGGTCTGGTTTATTTTGCTTATAAGTATGTGTTCAAATGGCATCCACCTAAATATGAAGGCTTTGAGTTAATCATTCTTCACAGGTGAGTAATACTCCATTGTATAAAAATACCACATCTCTTTCAACCATTCCTCATGTGACGGGCATCTTGGTTGTTTCCAAGATTTTGCTATCACAAATTGTGCTGCTACAAACATAGACACACATGTATCCCTATGATATGATGTTTTCAGTTCCTCTGGGAAAATTCCCAGTAGGGATATAGCTGGCTTGAATGGGATTTCCAGTTCTAGTTTTTTAAGGAGTCTCCACACTGATTTCCATAATGGTTGCACCAGTCTACATTCCCACCAGCAGTGAAGAAGGGTTCCATTTTCCCCACAGCCTCTCCAACATTTGTTATTGGTTGATTTGTTTATGATAGCCATTCTTTCTGGGGTGAGATGGTATCTCAGTGTTGTTTTTATTTGCATTTAATGGATGGCTAGTGATGTGGAGCATTTTTTCATCTATTTATTCTCTTCTTTAATTTCATCCTCTGAGAAGTGATGAAATTACTCTTGGATGCCCATTTCTGGATTGGGTCTTTAAATGTAGGGGCCCTGATACCATTTTCGTTCTTTTTTTTTTTTTTTTTTTTTTTTTTTTTTTTTT
>PVKA01041070.1:0-18326 GCA_004027165.1 Ctenomys sociabilis | reverse complement strand
TCCACCCATCCTCCCATTCATCCTTTCAACCCACTAGTCTATTCACCTAATCATAATTCTATCCATCTGTCCACATTATTCACATATTTATTCATCCAAACTCCAATCTATCTAAATTAGGAGCTTAGGTATCTATTACACACCAGGCATCACTAACAAGATAATTATAATAACCAAGGACACAAAACATTTTCATATATTATTTCACTTTGTTTCTATAATGACCGTGTTAAGGTCACTTTTAAAGAGGAAAATCAAGGATCAGAAAGTTAGTAGACACATTCATATAGCAAAGCCAGGATAAATCTGAGTTAGAAAGATATGCAGCTATATTTGTGTTGTATTGCTCATCGCATCAAAGATGTTATAAAAAAACATAAAAAGATGTTATTAGAAAAAGATGTCTGATACATGTTTAAGAAAATGAGTGTTGATTTTCCCAGCTTAGCCTTGAGCTCTTGGTGTACATTTCTCCTTTTATGTTTATACATTCCACCAGCAGATTTTCAAGCCTCCCAATCTACCAGCTGTAGCAATAGCTGTATGAACCTCCCCACAGGGTCATTTTGTAGGCTCCCTGGGGAAGTTACCAATTCCTGTTTGTGGCTGATGATATTGCTGATTAGAACATCGTGCTAATAACAAGTTCAGCAAAGGACTGAACTCTAGGATAGTCAGTTCTGAAACTTCATTTTGCTATCACATAGAATGGATAATTCATGGTATTGTCTCAGCAAGTGGACCAACTCAAAAGCCATCACCATTGCCTGAACATGACCCTTCCATTGTGAAAATAGTGAGGCAGTTCAGGTCTCCTCCTCCTCCTCCTCCAATGAGAGTATTTTAGAGCACGTTCTTCTAAACAATGACCACCTCCTCTCCTTTCAGCCCCTATCCATCTCTGTCACATCATTTCTATTCCCCACTCTATTGGTGTGCTCTAAAATAATGTTCTTGGTTTATATGCATATATCTGTGGCTCTTCATATCAATATAAATTTCCTGAAAACAAAGATTATCTTTGTGCCCTAAAGTGAACAGGGTTCTTGGAACACTGTAGGTAATTAATAAATATTTGACAAATAAATGAATGATACATCTCCATGGGAAGGCCACATGATCCGTAGGATGTGGTAAAGTAGAGTTGGACCCCAATGGGGGAGCCTGTTGGGTCCCCCAGGTCTCCCACTCTTCTGTCCTGGGTAGGTTTCTTCTAAGGTAGCTATTTCTCTCCCACCTCTCCCACTAGTTTTGCTTTCTCCTTAATGAAGACACTGTTTCCATTCATAGCCCACAAGAACCACTGTTTTAAAATGTCTATTTAATTACTAGGATCAAGATTTATGTAGATGTGGATTTCTCTACCAGGAGGAGAGCATTGCATATCATCCTCCCTATGTTAAATGTAGATTTGTCAAAAGACACAAATTGCTTCAGGTTTAGTTTATATGGGGAGACTATCATGTCTGTTAAAGTATTATAATAATCTCCCTAAGGTAGCTTTATGATCTCTTTTCTTCCTTTGCAGCAATGAAATATTATACTGTTGGGCATAAATCTGATGCTCTAGACATATTCCCTCATGGCATCGTCCTGGTTCAATGCTTTCATTTTGGGCCTCTGAATTCCTCATAACTGATGTTTCTTGCTAGTATTTTAGAAGTGGAAAAAGCAAAGCTCGGGTGAAGGTGGAAAATATCTGAGCCAACTGTTGTGATCAAATCCTTAGACATGTAGCAGGCCAGGATTTTCTTTCTCAAATCATCTCCCCAATTCTCCCTTCTGCAAATCTTTGTTCCTTTAACCGAGGTGTTTCATCCCTTAAGGCTCTTGTTCCACTACTCCTTAAAAGAGCGGGCTTGGAGGTAGCCCGGGCCAGTTTCCTTGTGTGCATCTCCCCTGCCAGAGTTGCTGAGCATCTGACCTTCATGCAGTGTCCTCATTTTAGAAACCCAAAGGAGGCGGAGGGCAAGAGGGAGCAGAAGAGGGGTAGTAAGAGGAGGAAAGAGAGGAAGGTGGAGGGGAAGGGCAGAGACCAGCCCCTGCAGGACCAAGCCTTGTGCAGGAAGGCAGTCATCAATCCCATCATATTGAGAAATATAATTAATTGTTGTCATGCATTTCTTTGAGTCTGTCACAATAGATAGTCACTTAGAAGAGATAACATGGCTCTATAGAAAAAGTACCAGATTAGGTACCAGAGGAACTGGAAGATTCTCTTTTTGGCTTAATGCATACAGAGTATAGGAGGGCAATCTTCAGCGAATCCCAGTCTCATTGGAATTTTCTCCTCAGTAGAATGATGCTTTGGGCTCTTGCGCTCTGCCACTCGTTCAGGGCCCAGCAGTCTGCATTCTTCTCTAATTGACTGGAAAGTGCTTCCTGATTCCATAATAATTTATTATTTGCTGGTCAAGCTTTTAGCTACATCTAATGCACTTTTTCAATTTCAGAATTGGTTCAATAAGAAGGAAAAACGGGTGGGGAAAGGACTAAGGGATGAAGGGAAAATATATACTTCGGTATGTATGCAGGAGAGCCTGGGTAACTGCTGCCGATTTCTGTTGGTGTTTTGAGAGGAGCAGTTAATGCTTACATTTTTTCTTTCTATTCTTTTTATTTTCCTCTTTTTACTTTTTATAAGATTTTTTTTTTGCTTTTTGTTTAAAAAATTAAGTTTTCATGTTTATATCTGGCAACCTAAACAATTAATTTGAAGATAATGTATAGCAACCATTGTTGAATTTATATTACTTTGCTTAATGAAATTTTGTATCATTTCTAACATTTATTTATAAAAAATCTATTTTGTATTCTTTAGAAAATAAAATTTAAAAGAAGAAAGCAGCTAAAGGTCTGGGTTCTTGGGTTCTGTCCTGAGTGCTACATCGAGATGCCTTTGGAGTCTTGGATTTTATTTGGGGTACAATCTGTAACCTGCTGTGCAAATTAATTACCTAGTAGAGAAAAGATATGTTGAGGAGTTGGGGTAGAGGAAGCATTGTCAGATCTGGCAGACAGGAGGGAAGGAAGGGGAGCACTGGAAAGTAGCATCCATGCGGATCACACCCTGGCCCCACTCCTGGCTCCATCCCTGGTGTGGATTCTGAGTAGGCTGAACTACGTGAGAGACACAGGGCGAGTAGGAAAGTACTGTATGCGTGTGTGACAATTTCTGATAGTGTCAGTTCACAGCTTACATTTGGGAACTTTGAATGTCAGACACATCTTAAGGACATTTCCTTGCATTAACTCTTTTCAACCTAGGAATACATTGCCAGATGGGGCCATGAGACTCAGGACCAGAATAAAGCAAAATCTGCACACTACCACTCTGGTAATAGAGACCAAGCTCTAAATTTGGGTGCTGTGTGACCTTCTCCATGCACACAGACAGAAAAGATTGTGACACTGGTGTAGGGGTCAGCTCCAACTTCTGGAGAAGCCTTTCTTGTAGCACATAACCTTCTGTTCCAGTAAAGAGCCACTACCTCATCTGGCCCACGGAGATACATATGGAAGAATCCTTGCTGGTGTCTGTTGCCTTCCTCTCTCGTCTCTGAGCAAAGCCGACAGCACACATCTTGTCTGTGTGTTGCCCATCCATTCACTGATCTATTGAACCACCAGTCCACCTCTGAATGTGTGACTGGTGCAATGCTGGGCCAGGCGATGATGATGCACTGGTGAAAAAGGTGAGTCCCTGCCCTCTGGGACTGTCAACCAGACAGTTAGAGATTGATAGCTAGCCAGACTGTTAATTCAGCCTAAGAGCTGTGGCAGGGAAGAGTTCAGGAATCAGGCTGGTCTACCTGCCCCCAGCCTTTGGAGACCACAAAGAAGGCTTCTGAGAGGAGGGGCCAGCATCAACTCTGTAATATAAGCAGGGATCATCTAGTAGAAACTGCACTTGCCAATGCAGGCAGGGCTATTCTAGGCATAAGGAATTGCAGCAGTGGAGACCTGGCATGGAGAAGTAAAAGGCAGAATACGGAGGGAATCCTGCCAGAGCGTCAGATTCTGAGATTCTTGCCTCCAAGATATTCATTCTGTGGCAGAATGTGTCCAACCATCAGCATGAGCAAGAAATGAGGCCAGGCCTTCCCTCTTGGGGAGGCGGGTGGGCAGGCAGGAGCTGGTAAAGGCAGGAAAACCCACGCCCTGCCCAGTGCCGACTGTCCAATGACAGCCTTGGATCCCTCAGATCTCTTTGATAATCACTCCTGGCTAAGGCACCATCCACTTATTATCAATAAATCTCCCACCCCTGGACACCAGCCTTGACAGCTCCCCCTAGGGAGGGAGTTCCTGGTATGAGCAACTCCTTTTTTATTGTCACTTTAGCTAAGGCTTCTCACACTGACATTTCTCCTTAGCTTCGGGCTTCAGTCCCTGGAAGTGTGTTAACCCGTGGTAAATAGTGAATAATGAGGCTGTGGGACAGCTTTATCTGGGGGGCAGGGAGAAAGTACATGTGGCTAGGAGCACTTTTAGATGCTCATCCCTCTCTAATAATTCTATCTTTATTTGTGGGAGTCAGGGTCTTGATCAGATGACTAAGGTTTTGATGTCAAATGTGAAAAGAAAATAAGAAGATAATTAGAGTGTTCTTTTTTCCACTTTTCTTTTTACAGAGTTTTGGGTGTTAGCTTCACATAGCCATGCAAAGAATTACCATAATAGATAGAAACTGTCCCTATTCCCTCCAAAGCGCATCACATTTATTTAGGATTCTGAGACATGTCCAGGGCTTCTCTGTCATTTAGGAGATACAGCCTTATCACTGACTTAATATATTCTACAAATATTTACTGGGTATCAGAAATTAATACTGCCAGGAAATTGGGATACTACAGACACACATGACAGGCATAACCTGGCTCTCCCTGAGCTTGCAAAAACTTGTTGAATTTATGTAAAGGTCAATTTGAGAGTGTGACGAGGGGAAGGACTGCGGAGCTTTCAGCAGTGTTCAGGGAGCATTCAGTACAGGTGAAACACGATTTCAAGCACCCAAGTCTCTGTCTAGGCAGAGGGACCAGATTAAGCAAAGGTGCTGAGATGAGACATAAGGAAACCAGTTAGCAAGGGGCATCGCCCAGAGCAGGTGTGGCTGGGCCAGAGCGCCAGGGCCTTGGTGAGATTGGAGGTGTTCAGCCATCACACCATGGTCTGTGTTGCATTTTCCTTTGGTTTGAGATTCACCTTGGCCTCTTGTGGTCTCTCCTCCCTTTACAACCCAGTGGGGAAGTAACTGCAGAGGAGACAGAGGAGGGCCATCATGCCCTGCTTTGATTTGAGCATCTACTGAGGTGTTAATTACCAAACACCGAAAGCCAATGAATGTGATGTTGCACATGGGGCTAAGAATGAGAGTGGAGCTGGGTTCGTGGTTTTGGGATTTAGACTTACAGTGTAGGCTACGGTGGACAAGGGCAGATGAACCAATGTGGTATGTTTCTGCTGCAAAAATTTTTTTAAATTCCTGGAACAGATGTGATGAAGTTATTGCCAGGAGGCAACTCTGAGACTGAACAAGCCCTTCTCCCTCTCTGATCTGGGTTCACAGCATCTTGACAATACAGCTGCCACAAACTAGTCATTCTTAGGGCAGGTGAGATGGCTCAGAGGACTAAGTACTTGCTTAGGTAAGCGCACGGGCCAAGGTTTGATCCTTGGCACCACATGCCATCGTGCCATGCCGCCCCTACCCCCAGGGTGCTGAGTGGGTGATGGAGTCCATGTGTGGTGGAGCACTCTTACAATCCTAGCACTGGGGAGGCAGAAAAGAGGAGGGTCAGTATGAGTCCGAGCTGCATAGTGAGACCCTGCACAAAAAAACCCTATTCATTCTTCTCATCTCCCTCCACTTCCCTGTTTCTCCCTCCTTTCTTTGAACTGTAATAAAACTTTTACACTCCCTAGGTGGGTATAATTCTACAGATGAGAATTTTCTCTCTTCTCTCTATTTTTTTATTTCTTCATCTATCCAATCATTTGCCTATCCGACAAATGTTCACTGAACACGTGTTAGATAGATGTTTGGCAACAGGCTGGTGCCAGTACTGAAAAAGAAAAGTCCCTACCATCATGTAACTTGGACTGTAGAAGAGGAGAAAGATGATCTACAAATAAACAAGATCATTTTGCAAGTGCTACCAAAGGAAAAAACCCAGGCTGTGAAGATGTGTATGTGACCGGAAGGGCTGCTTTAGTCAGGAAAATTTAGAAGCTCTGCTCTGCAACACTAATTTGAGCTGAGAAATAAGCCCCAAGGAACTGGTCAGTTGAGGGATTAGAGGAGTTCCAGGTAGAAGGAACTGAAGCTCTAAACAGAACTCAGGAACAGCCTGATTTGTATGAGAAACAAAAATAAAAGTCCCTGTTCTCTTAGTGTAGGGTGAAAGGAAGAGGCCCTAATTCTGATTAAGAATAGTGCTCTAAGGCAGTGGAGGTGAACCTAGGAAACACGTGCCACAGCAGGTGTACAGAGCCCCCTCGGTTGGCACATGAGTGGAGCTGCCCACATGGCCAACCATACCTTAAGAGTTGTTTTTTTTTCTAAACTAAAACCTGAGTGTTCAGTTTGAATTGCAGTGTTGGTACTCTGTGGCAACTATGTTTGGCAGTGTTGTTTGGGCACCCAGTCCCTAAAAGAATTTCTATTACATCTCTGAGATGTGTGGTCCTCCACATGTGCTGTGGGTCCCTGCAGAGCTCTAGCATGCCATGTGGTAAGAGACTAATATCAACTGGTCTCCCAAGACCTTTCAGTGCTCACGTCCTATAGGTGCAGTCAACAGAGAAGAGATACGATGGATGCAAATACTGTCCTGACTTCGTACTGTAACTTGGAAAATGCTCAAGGGAACGACTTCTGACAAGTGTAATGGGGCAATAGATGTTGTTCAGTGAGTTCCCCCGGTTCAAACACAGATGCTTTTGGCTTTTGTTTATGTCAGGCCCTAGGTTCCTCCTCCTCTCTGCAAAGCTTACCTACCTCCTGCCTAGATCCTTTCTACTGCCTGCAGATTCAATTGAAATGCTACCTTGTCAATTTAATCTGCAGTGGTTAGAAATGCTACCGTCAGGCCTCCCCAATCCTAGTTTTGACATAGGCCTCCATACTTCTTTTACATGTCAATAAAAGTATGTGGGGTGTGTGTGTGTGTGTGTGTGTGTGTGTGTGTGTGTATTCCCTTTATTTAACACATACACCTCATCGGTTTGGTTCTTTGATTGTGAAAACAAATATCAATGGAATCAAGCTTTCCACACTTGCAGGGAGGCTCAGATAAAGACAATAGAGCTCAGTCAAGATGAGAAGTGTGGCAGCCTTGGGAATATAGAAGTCAGGCCTGCAGCAGCAGTCGACTCACAGTGTCCATTCATGTGTGATAGCTGCTCTGTTGGCCTTGCTCATGGTCCAAGCAAGTGGAGCAAGTCCCTGTCCTGGTGAGAAGACAACAGAACAAAGCAAAGGTGCTGTGAACAAGGAGGGCTGTGCACTGGGCAGAACAGGTCACCGAATGCTTACCAAGGGTCTAATGGCTGGCCCATGTTAGAAGTTCCATAGCTGTTACATATCTCTCAGCCCTGAGCATTAAGTACGGAAACACATCTAATTCTGGGGTTGCTGTCTTTTGTGGGACAGATGTGGTGAGATACAGAGGTGAGTAGGACAGATGTTGCCCTTGCCCTCATAGAGGTTTTATTATTCTTTACAAATCTTGTAAAGGGGTCCCCAAGCTCCAGGCTATACAGCATTACAGTGCATGGTGTGGTAGGAACCTGGGGTAGGTAATGAGTGGCTGGTGAGTGAAAGAAGCTTCATTGGTATTCGCAGTTGCTCCCATAATCCCCACAGCTGCCTGAGCTCCACCTCCTGTGAGGCTAGCATGGCGTTATATTCCCGTAGGGGAGCAAATCCAGTGTGTACTACTGCACACACGGAAGATCTAGGCTGCCACCTTCTGATGAGGATCTAATGCCTGATGAGCTGAGGTGGAGCTGAGGTACACATGCTAGTACTGGCTAGTGTAATTATTACACATTGAAAACATATATTGATAAAGCTGAAAAACAAAACAGTTCCTTCCTTCCCCATCTGTGGAGAAACACTCTTCCATAAAACTGGTTCCTTGTGCCAAAATGACTGAGAACCACTGCTGTAGGATTTTACATAACTATATAATATTTTCAAAATTGAGTGAACAAATAAACATACATCATTCACCTGGATGAATCCACTGATGCTCTATTTGCTAGCAGGCCAGTCTTTCTTCCACAGCATTTCTTCCATTTGACAGACTCATGAGTTTTATATTATCAGATAACTATATATTTGTGTCTTTTCACCTATAATGAAGCCTAAGTTTAGAGTCTTCTTTGAATATAGAAGCCCTCAAGCCTGTCACTTTCCTCAGTACCTATACTATATGGTATCCTTTACGGAGTTGGTTAAGGGATAAACAGAATGCTGGATGGTGGTACTCATTCTCCGTTCTTCTAAAAGAGGGTGCAGGTCTGGTGTCCATGGTCTTGGAGACACACAAAACCCCCTGAACATCATCCACTGCCCTCAGACAGTCACTTCTGCTATCAAGGGCTAAGAACAAATGACAGCTGCGACTTGGGTCTGTCTGACATTAAATCCTGGCTGGGCTAGATGTACTGCACCTACTTCACTTTGGGTCTGCAGCCCTGCTCCCCAGGCAACAAAGGTCACATCCTGCTATATCACTCAGCCCCGAACAGGTCAAGTGGGCTTACAAGCAGCATGTAGCCAAGTGCTCATCACCTCTGTGTTCTCAGGCATGAAGGCATGAAGATGCTCTTCCACAAATATTTCACGTGAAGACACAGCAATGTATGCACCCCCCAGCCTTACATATCACTTGAAGAGCAAGCACTAACAGGACTGTATGTGTTGGTACACGGTGCACAAGACACCTAATCCTAAGGAACCCTTGGGTTTGAGCAGGGATGGTGGACTTTTACAGCTTCTGATGATATGAATGGCTTGCTGCATCACCCTCACTGTCTTAACAAAGACCCTCTCCCAGTCTGACCAACATGACTTTTGAGCTTATTTCAATCACATGTATCTGAAATATGCAAACCTTGGTGTCAGGGGCATCAGGAACCCCAAGGAGGGCCTCCCACCTCGGGTGATGGTGGTGCACTGGAGGCTTCCAGGTCCCAGTTTGTTCTGAGCTGCTGTCGCCACTTCCTCAAAGACCACTCTTCCCCTGTTTGTTCATTATTACAGTTTTGCAACCCATCATACGTGTGCCATATGCTATGCCGGTTCCTCTTCAGGCACTTCACATGCAGTTTACTCTCTATTTCCCACAACCACACTTCCATTTTTTTTTTTTTTTTGCTTATTTCAAGCCTGATGAAGCTAGAATTCAATGAGATTAATTCATCTTCCCCGAGTCTTTCCTGTGTAAAGAGGAAGCACTGCGATACAGAGCAGAGCTCTCCCACTTCAGGGCTTGTGCCTGTCCCAGAAAGTCAGAGACCAAAGCTTCCCTTCTGAATAATAACACCAGGCAACACATAGTATGCACTGTGTGCTCAGCACCATGCTAAGAACTTTACAGAAATTACACATTTAATGCTAAACTAACTGAATGGGGCAGGGCTATTGTTACTTTCCTCATTTTATAGATGGAAAATGGAGGTGAATTAACCTGCCCCATATCATACAGTAATAAGTAGATGAGGAATCCAAACCAAATACTCAGCTTCAGATCCACCTCCCAAGTTTGCCCTACCAGGCATCAGCACAGGTTGTCTCCCAAGGACCAAACAGTAAATATTTGAAGCTTTGTGGGCCATAAAGTCTGTGTTGCAACTCTGCAGTGTGGCAACAAAATTGCCAATGTCTACATGCAGACAAAGGAGTCTGGCTGTGTGCCAACAAGACCTGATCTACAAAACTGGGCAATGGGCTGCGTTGGGTGGCAGTCTCACAATTTCATGCTAGTCTGCTACTAGATAGCAAGAAAGATAGAGGCAATGCTAGAAATTTGGTAGAGGAAATAATATCTCACAGTACATTGCGTGGCTTCCAGTTTTTCTTTGAGTATGCAGTAAGGTAGGAAGGACAGGGGTACTGATCCTTGGGTCTTGGCACAGATAAGAGAGTGGCTGGGGGATGACAGTGCCAGGTCTGAGCTCGTATCTTTTTTGCCATGTCTTGGGGTTCTTCTGTGGTGATTGTCATTCACAACATCAGGGAGGAAAGGAAATGGACTCCTACAAGCAGAAGTCCATGGCTGAGGTTTTCAATTCACCCCTCAGGGGCTCTGTGAAAAATCCAATGTGGCCTCGATGCTCTCAGCTGGACTCTGGGCTGACACAGGGCTAACAATGTGGCAGGTTTGTGTGGTGGTTCTGAGTTCTGGGATTCCTCTCCTGAGCCCTAGGCAGACTTGAACTCATCAGGCTATGATACAGCCCCACAACTAAATGCCACTCTGATGAGATGAGAAAAGAGACCTGTCTTGAGAGGTAAGATGTTTTCAGAGCTTCTTTTAAACAGTTGGTATGTACCAGACCTAGATTTATCTGCATGTGCCCCTCCTCCCCTTTAGGGGCACTGGGTCAGAAGCTCAGTTAGGAGCTGGGCTTTTGAACTCTGTCTGGAATGGGATGAGGGCTTGTGCTTGAGGCTACCATTAACATAGCTCATACTTGGGGTGGAGACTGAGGATGCAGGGAAAAGCTGTTGAAAGTACTCAGCCAGTTGCATTTAGGGGTAAGGGTGGAAGTCGCTGGGGAGTGGGGGCAGGGAGGGGGTTGTAGCTTCCATGGAGCTTGAAATCCTTGGGGCACTTAGGAACCAGCATTTGAACCAGCCAGAACAAAGGGAATAAAATCCGACGTGCCTAGGGAAAGGGCTGTGGGAGAGATCAGATTCTTAGCTTTTCTTCCATTTGCAACTTCAAACTCTGTCCCTCCAACCAATCGCAAAGCAGCCATCTCTTAAGGAGTCCTCACTACTAGGATCACCAGGTGAGTCATTCACTGAGTGGAGCCAGAGTCTCCCTTTGGCTGTAATACTTCCTGTTTCCTGAGTGTGGGAAAGAAAAAAATCTTTTGTTTGTTATTTATATCTTACGTGTTTCTATTCTTTTCCAGTGAAAATCATACTTGCAAATGGGTTTTTCTGAGCCAAGCAGCAAGTACACAGTACAACACACAGCTCTGAATTTTATCAGCACCTGTCAGTCCAGGAAAAAGTTTACTGAAATCCACAATGACAACCCAAGGGTGCCCTACATCAGCAAAATTCATCTTCCATCGAGGTTTGATTTGCTGAGGACAAAGGATAAAAAATGAAGGGAGAAAGAAAGTTGCCAAGAGTGAGAGAGGCCCTGATGACACTGGGTGACACCACCAGAAACTGGGCCCCATTCATCTGCATCTGCATTCACTCATGACCCTGGCTTGGGCTTGGTTTCTGGAACCCAAAACAGGAAGAGTGGACACAAGAAATGAAGAGTCATTTGTACCCTCTCAGTCTCCATTTTGACTGAGTCTGACCCTATTTCCTCATATTTATGTATAGAGCAGGCTAAGACTTCTGTTTATCCTTCAATTGGCCTTAAGCAATGTATATTGGTCTAGCTGAGGTGCTGGTGATAGTCTTTGAAGGTGGTATACATATTTCCCTGGTAACCTATACCTGCTTCTCTTTAATGTGAGCCAGGTTGAGACAGGATGAAGAGCTAATACTCTGCACCGCTAGCTGGGGTTGGGCCTCAAGATAGAGGCTATGATTTCCTGAGGCTTGAAAGACTACATCAAAGCTGAAGCACCAGACCCCCCAAAACATTAGACACTATCTCTATGCATAATAGTATAATGAAGATTACTCTCTCTGCATATCCTCTTTGCATATGGCAGAAGTAAATGTAGAGGATCTGCCTACCTCAGCTCACAGCAGTCACCTACTTCCCACAATTCTCAGTCAATCCTACTCAAGCCATTCCTCCACTGAATAAAAACCAGGTGAGGCCCTGGGTCGCTCTCTTAGTTCTGGAAAGCCATCTTTGTGACTGGAGTTAGAGCCCCTTGACTCAAGCGATGGAAAATACAATTTAGTACCTTTATTTTCATTGTGGGTTGCATTTAAAGTGGTAGATGGAATTAACTTCCTGGGATTCCAAGAATGTAACTTTGGGATTACAAGTATTGGCTTCTTGGACCGAGATGAGGACCTGGAAGTGACTCCTACACTATGTCATCTGTTCTCAGGCCACACGCCTTTCACTTGGGCTTCCTGCTGGACTCCTGTTACCTGTCAAGTCATTCCCAGGTGCCCCATCATAGGCTTCTGTGAAAGCTGTTTTCCCCTAGAAAGCACTATGCACATTCTATGCATCAAACTCTTCTTCAGGGCTTCAGAGTCTCCAGTTCAGAGGGGCCCATCTGTAAAATACGGGCCCAGCCTTTTATCCTCCAATTGCATGACCTCCTGCCCATCATATTTCTCTCTGTCTTCATTCTGACTCATTTCTCCCATCTCTCCCATGAAGACAGGAATTATGCCGGTGTTATTTACTATGACAATCCTAGTGTCTAGTATAGTGTCCAGCACATGAGTGGCACTGAAACACATTGGTTGAGTAGAATGAAATAATGAATGAATGAGTGACCAGGCATGCTGCTGGTTCTCTGTCTGACCAGACAAAAATCACTTTTCCCTTGGGGGTTCTTTCTATTATTTTTCATAGAAGAGAGCTTTCATGAGCTCTATCCCTCTTTGATCTCTCTAACTGTATGTACTTTTTCACTCACTGCTCTGCAGGAAATCGAGGCATGCAAGCTAAGAGCTTGCTCCTCCACTCAGGGCCTGGATCTTGGGGTCCCCAGGACCATCATCACCAAATGAGACTCTTTAACAAAAGCCCTCTTGTTTCTCAGCACCCAGCATTCAGTCTCCTTTGTGCTGATATTTGAATTACTTTTCTAAGTTTTTCAAAACATGTCAAGAAGCAAGCCTACTTAGAGAACAGTAGTTTTCAATTCAGAAAGAAATTTCAAGAACAAAAGTATTTTTCACCATCCTGGAGTGTTGTCTTTTCATGCCCTCACTAAAATTAAGAGTTCCAAGTGTGTGTGTGTGTGTGTGTGTATGTGTGTGTGTGTATGTGTGTAAAACCCCCTTTTGGCTGTGGTTCAAATGAACTCAAGGAGAAAACAGTAAGCAAGAAAAGAGGGAAAAGACACAGGCACACATATGAGATAGACCTGGTAGAGGGCTTGAGGACAGTGACATGAAGCTAAAGTACTGGTTTTCCCGCTTTTGCATAACTCACCCTCAAGAACTCTGCATGGGAATGATTTACCACCCGAATTCACCTCTCCTGTCTCATTCTGAACAGCCTCGAGTCCACCACAGTGCTGTGAGTGACAGGACTTTTCCTTCCTGGTTAGCATGTATCTATAAACACAGCAGAAAAATCTCCCCCATCCCCATGCAAAGGAAACATCTACCACTCTTCAGGATCCAGCCTGATGTTGATGCCAGTGGGTGGGAAGCCTTTCAACCTCATTCCCTTTCCTGAAGTTCTCATGTACTTTCTCTCTAGCATTATCTTGATATTCTATAATTTAGCCTTTGAAGTTTATTATTTTCTTCCTCAAGACTCCAAGTTTCTTTGTGGAAAGGTGAGTGTGATTAGTTTTTTTAAGTTGCAGACCCACCCTGGGTGCAACTATGACATTCAGCAGTAGCTGGATAATACCTGTTGATTTGTTTCCTTATGGAGGAAGGATGAACATACTGATCTTACTTGCAGTGAACATCAGAGGAGGGAATGAGCTTGCCGAAGTCCTAGATTCTGTGTCAAGTGTAGTGTTCACTGAAGCCATCCTTTCATTTAAACTGTGTAACCCACATGTGGATACAATAATGTGATTTTCTTTTCCCATGTGATGCAGCCAATAAACATCAAACTAGAAAATCCAGTTGCCTAATTTCTAGCAGGAACCTTTCCCTTGCAGATAATACTTGCTTTTCAAATTTTAGCTGTTTAAGCTGTTATTGATGAAGGAAAAACATGGATACAAGGTCCCCCTCAGATATCACAAATTGATGTCCCAGAGACTTCTCCCTCTCCACAGGTTCTGTAGCCATAGATTCAACTGGCTGCACATGAAAAGTATTTCATAAGTGTTTTCCTTTACCTATGTTTTCTTCTTCTTAGCCCCTAAGTAACACACTCTAATGACTATTCATATAGCTCTTATACAGCATTGGAAATAAATAATCCAGGGATAATTTAATGTATACAGGTGGATGGGTGCACACCGTGTGATGATGCCACACTTATGTGGTAGACTTGAATATTCCTGGATCTTGATGCCACCTGGCACTGTCCCTACTGTGAACCCCTACGATCACCCTGACCGAGCGCTCTGCGGTGTTTACTTTCATATCTGTATTTCTGTATCTACCTCTGCCTTATCCATTTTCAAAAGAACAGAAGGTTATTTTGAAAGCAGAAATCAGATCATTCATGACAGTCTCCTTTCAAACCCCCAGGGGTTTATCCTCCTACTTGGAATATGGTTCTCAATCCCTCTGAGTGAAACCTGACCGTCAGTGTTGTCTGAGCCCTGCTCATCTGATCAACCTGGACACTGGGCTTTCCCTCACCCCTTGCTTCAGCCCTTCCAACATTCCCAGGGCTCCCCAGATCCCCTTCCCTCTGCTTAAAATCCTACCCCCACTTCTGCTTGCCTGGCATCTTTCCTTATTTTGAGGACCACCCTAGGTCCATCTTCCTGCTGTGTCCTGTCCTGTCATTTCGTTGGTTTCCTTCACAGTATTTTACTCAAGTTGTAATTATGGTGTAAGCCCTTTCATCTGGTACAATAAGGACAGCAATTACTTTAGCTGAAAATGAAGAATCACACACACACACACACAAAAGTATTCCTGGCTGGTATTTTCATTCAGCTTAAAACACCTAAATGCACAAAGATGTATCAATCTTTTGATGTAGTGAGAAGTTGAAAACACTTAAAAATAGGTGGAAGTGCAGAATTGTGTTTCTGTTTTTCTTTAGTCTTTCCTAGTCATCTTTCTTGTGCCTAATATTCAGTATTTTTTTCACTTAGATTTATTTATTTTATCTTTTAATTTTTGTTTTATTGAAGTACAAATATCAATGAGACATTTTTAAGATACCTTGACAAGATGGATTTCATAAATTAATACATTGCAAACTGTTTTCATAATGTTTTGGTATCATATAAGGTGCATACATAATATTATATTTACAGACATTATTATACCATATGTCTCTTGTCATTAAATAAAGAGAGTGTAGCTGTTTGCATATCTTATTTTTTATACCTGAATTACATCAAAGATTCAATAATTAATACTTTCTACCTTGTTATTTTCCTAGTGATTGTCTATAGTACTAGAAGCTGACATAATATCCTATCCAACCACCATTAGTGCAAATCTTGCCTCTCACAGGATTATGTAGAAGCACAGCGTTATCTATCCCAACTGTACTGTCTATACACACACATCATGATTTTCCCTTTCTACACCCTTTCCTTTGTCTACACCTTTCAAAGGTGGGCACTCCATTGTCATTCAACTAACTTAGATGCTTGAACTCGACAACACAATCCAACACAGTCCAGCATTCCACAACAATAGTGAGTTATTCAAAGAAGTTGTCGACCATAGCCATTTATAGCTCAGCTTAATATTATGGCCCCACGATGTATATTTCATTTTTATACTTTTCTGCTGGATGGTTAAGACCTAGATAAAGCAAGAGTTATATACCAACACATGTACTTTGTTTCTTATGAAGTCATTGCTAGTCATCCGTGAAATGCAAATAAAAACAATACTGAGATACCATCACACTCCAGAAAGAATGGCTATCATAAGGAAATGAACCAACAACAAATGTTGGAGAGGTTGTGGGGAAAAGGGAACACTTCTCCACTGCTGGTGGGAATGTAGACTGGTACAACCATTGTGGAGGTCAGTGTGGAGACTCCTCAAAAGAATAGGAGAATAGAAATCCCATTCAAGCCGGCTATCCCCCTACTGGGAATTTTCCCAAAGGAACCGAAAACATTGTATCATAGAGATATATGTGTACCTATGTTTATAGCAGCGCCATGTGTGATAGCAAAAGCTTGGAAACAACCAAGATGTCCATCACATGAGGAATGTTGAAAAAGATGTGGTATTTCTATATAATGGAGTATTACTCAGTTGTTAAGAATGATAAGTTTGAAGCATTTATACTGAAGTGGATGCCACTTGAACATATACTAATAAGTGAAATAAACCAGACACACATGTGTAAATATCATATAGTCTCCCTAGTATAAGAAGCAAAAAGCAGAAATACAAAAGGAAACATACAACAACAACTAAAATCAATTGAGTCAGATAAGGCAAAGTGAATGGCATATGCTGCAGGATACTAATCAGCTTTTCTTCTGGATGGTTAACAACCTAAGATCACAAGTCAGAGTTGGAGAAATAGAAGAGCCACAAGGCCAGCCAACATTTGGCCCTAGCCTTTCAAGGTCAGCGAAGACTCAGGACATAGGAGAACCTGTACTGCAACATCATGAAACTCAGGTGAGCTCCAAATTTTCTGAACAAGGAGATTATGGAGCCATAGAGAAAAGAGATTGAAGTTCTATAGTGTACCTGGGGAGAGTCACATGGAGAGAAAACTTTCTCTCAAGCTCTTACAGAGAGAAAACTGGTCAAGCATTGGCCGTGACTCATCCACATGGATGACACAGACAAAGGATCTACAGAATAATGTACAGGACTACAAGATAAACCCTGAGGGGTATTCAGTATTTTTGGTGACTCATCATAGAAGCCACCTAAAAGTACTTCAAAACCTTGGATTGTGAGTAACTTGTTCTGTGGGTGCTCTGCAAGACAGGAAAATATTTGTAGTAACTTTCTCTTTCTTTCTTTCTTTCTTTCTTTCTTTCTTTCTTTCTTTCTTTCTTTCTCTCTGTCTCTCTCTCTCTTTCTTTCTTTTGTATTTTAGGGAGGGGTCTACAGGGCAATCAAGGTCTCACTACTAGATTGGACTCATAGTGATCCACCTGTTACAGCCTCCCAAGAGGTGGGATTATAGGTGCGCGCCACCATGCCCAGTCTCAATTGCCATCTCAGCGTGCCCAGGGATCCAACTCCTGGCCCTACGTGTGCTTGCAGGTGCTTTACTCTGCTGAGCTGTTTTGCTGGCCATATAAGTTTCAACTTGATAATTGAACAATGTCTTGCAGCACAAATAGTATGGGACCCTGAACATCATGTGACCACAACTCAGCCAGTGGTTCCTCTTGTTGTCCTTCTCTTCCTACTCCTTTCTCTTTTGTTTGGGCAAGAGGATAGGTGCTGTCTCCAAGAAGCAAGAGGCTACAGAGATCTTGTCTGGAGAGGAGAAGAAAATGGCAGAGCAATCCTTCACTTCAAGTGAAATTAGAGAGGTGTGTAAAAGGTGGTAAATGGTGAAAATCCTGTAGAGAAGCATGACCCAAAGGAGGTTTTTGCATTGAAAGCAATGAATCTGTTTAGTGACAATGCACTGACATATTCTGATGAAGTCCTCAAAAGGAGGCAAAATCAAGCATCATCGGACAGATTCTTATTAAAATCACACACACAAACACAAAGCAAAGATTCCCTTGAGTAATAGGTGGTAGTGATTCTGGCTGTGGTAGTGAAGGTTGGGCAATACATGACCCTTCTGTCTCTCACCAGTCATGCAGGCTTTCAAAGGTATGCAGATTAATTTGCTGATTTTTCTTTGTATTTTGCATTTTATTCATTATTTTGCATTACATTACAGTATTGTAATCATTTTATGGGACTAATTTTGGGCTGTGGAATGAATCATATGTGTTTCCATGATTTCTTATGGAAAACTTCACTCTGATGCATGGATACTTTGGGTTATAAGGATGTTTCTAGAGTGAATCATGCTTGCAAATCCAGGTTCAATTGTATTTAAATTAGTTTCCAGAGAAATACAATGATTTTTATACTCATATTAACACCAGTTTATATAAATTTTAATCTGTCCCAATACAATTAAAAGCCAGAAATACAAGTTTGAAAATGAACGGAACTGATGCCTAGTGTACTTCCCACAAAGGCAAAGTGAATGAAAAATATGATGAAGAAAAAACATTCATCAATTATTAATAAAAACTACATGAGAGAAGATGAGATAAATTACATAGCAGAGGTTCAGCGTGTACTGCAAGTTGGAAGGAGCAGCAATTATTTCTTA
>PVKA01041069.1:0-18324 GCA_004027165.1 Ctenomys sociabilis | reverse complement strand
GTGGAACCTGGGTTTGAACTCAGGCCCTTGTTCTTGCCAAGGAAGAGCTTATTCCACTGAGCCATCTCTCTGGCCCCTGTATCTTTTAAAAAATATTAAAAAGAATAACAACTTTAGAAAACTTTTATAATAGCAAATAAAATTTGAAAGATACAATAGGTACTCTGAGAGGGAAAGAATTTGTTCAATGGGAAGGAAAAACTGGGATGAGGAAAAAGACAAAAGAAGAGGGAAACATGCTTGTTTATATGCGGGATAATTTGGATAATTTTACTGCCAATTTGTGCTGGTTGTTTGTGTATTTGTTACAAGGTCTCACTATATAACTCAGACTCATGGTGATCCTCCTGTCTTCAGCCTCCCTAGCCCTGGGATTAGAGGTGCACACAACCAGGCCCAGACTCTGTCACTAGCTCAGTGCACCCTGGGGTCAGGGCCTGCATGGCATGCCAGACCAGGGATCAAATCCTGGTACCCACGCTTGCCAAAGCAGGCACTTAGTCTTCTGAGCTATCTCACCGGCCCTGTTTGCTCTTTTATAGCTGGTAACCTAAACAACTAATTTGAAGATAACATCATGCAATACAGCAACCATTGTTGAATTTCTACTACTTTGTTTAGTGAAATTTTGTTTTGTTTCTAGTGCTGTTTTGCTATTACTACTTTGTATTACTTTTAAAAATGTGAAAAAGAAAACGATTGTAAAGATACAGTAAGAATTTGTGAATAAAGTGCTCAACCACATAAATGAATTAATAGCAATGGGCATGAATATACTGTACAGAAAGAAAGTATTATGATTCCTATCACAGATCCCTATACTGGTGGAGGGGACAGTGGTTGAGTGCTGCTCAGGAAGGTCTGAGAAATAAAAGAAGAGAATCTGCATTTAACTTGTATTGGAATGAGGGCTGGAGTGTGTCAAACATTGCAAACAAAGGTGATTTTGAGAAAGACAATTGAGATGAGAATTGACAATTTTTGTACCTATGAAAATTGGAAGCATGGTATGATGAAATGATACAAAACAAGTACCTTACCATGAACACTAATTTTAAAAACACTACCATATCCTTTTTGTGCATGTGTTCATGATTCATTTCCAGTTCAAACGCTCAATGCAAATGCTGGGATTAAGAGGGCTAAAATTAAAGTGATGATTTCTGGGTCAGTCTACTGATTGGATTGGTACTGCTGTAATCCCCACAGATTGGATACAATATACAGGAGCTGAGAGAAGCTTGTCTGTCTATCTGTCTCTCTCCTAGCTTTTTTCTCTCCTTTGCTACCACGAGATATTGTCCCTCTGCCATGTGCCACTGTCTTGAAGCCAACAATAATGGACTGAAACCTCTGAAAAATGTAAGCTGAATAAACCTCTCCTACCCTGACTTTGGGCATCAGGCATTTTGTCTAAGCAAAGAGCAAAGTAACCAAGACACTCAACTAATTAAGTACTGTGTTTGAGTCACTGTAAGTTCAAGGCCATTCCTAAAGGAAACTAGCAGTAGTCAAGAAATAGTGTCACCTCCACAGAATCAGAGCAATTAGCAAGCAGTTAATTTTATCTCAATCATGAGTAAGAAAAATGTATAAAAATTTCTGAGACTTGGAGCCCAAGAACAGACATCAGTTTGAAACAAATCTCAGAGTTATTAAGAACTCAAGACTGCTAGGCTATACTATACATATCTCCATAAGAATATATTTACCAACAAAAGTCCTATAAGAAACATGGGTTTGTTGTTTCAAATATTAAGCAAATGGCAGCCAAAGCTTCCAGCATGCATGACCTAAATAAGAGTAGAAATAAAGCTAATAGCAGAGATAATATAGGAAACACTGAGGTTATGGAGCATAATAAGTTATTATTCAATTGCAGTCACCTCAAAGAAATGTTTATTTAATTTCAAGCCAATGTCTTCAGGCTTTAAAAACATATTTACAATTTCATTCTTGCCTCCCAAAATAATAGAACCAATCAAAAAGGTACAATCTAAATTGAATACAGCCTTCACAGAAAAAAATATGCATAGATAATTAATATATGAAAATTGTTCAGCATCTTTAATTATTACAGAAATGTGAATCAAAACACTGGGATTCTGCTTTACTCCAGTAAGAATCACAGTTGGCTAATATTCAAAACCCAAATGCTGGTGAAGATATTGGGAAGAAGAAACTCTTCTACATTGTTGGTATGCATGTAAACTAGTACAACCAATTTGGATATCAGTATGGAGATTTCTCACAAAACTAGAAATAGAAATTCCATTTGACCCAGTTACACCTCTCCTAGGTATCTTCCTCAAACAACTAAAGTTATTCTACTACAGTGATACATGCATACTCAGGTTCATACTAACATAACACACAGTAGTTAAGTCATGAAAGTGATAGAAGTGGCTTGTATGTGCCACTAAAAGATGAACGAATAGATGATTCTTAAGACCACAAAACCAAGTGAAAGAAGTCAATCACAAAAGATTAAACATCACATGGTATGTCTACTTTGAGAACACCAAAAAATAAACAAGGAGCAAAATAAAATCATGTTAAAAAACAGGGAGAAAGTCTTAGTAGGAGGGGATATGTACCTGGGAAAAGAGGGAGAAGAGAAAGGAGTGATTATAAAAAGTAAAGCCATATTAATATGCTGTGTTGTAAAAAGCTCAAGTGAGCAACTTGTGACATTGCCAGGCCTACGGATAACCCACTACTATTATGGACTACTCAACTGTATTGGAATATTTTGCTGAATTCCCACACCTACAGTATTTAACTGGCAGGGGAATACCTATCACTGACAAAACTAAACAACAAAGGGGATACAAATGAAAGACCATTTTGTGTTTGTATATACAAAATAGGAAAGACATACAGCCACTTTCTCTTAATTCAATGGGAAGAAAGATTTGTATTAGTAGTGTTTGGATAAGACTGCATCTTGTACTATGAATAACCACTATGAAGACAACAATATGCAATGTATTAATTATTGCAACTGTCCTGCTAATCTGTTTTGAAACTGTCTCAATGCTATTTGTTTCTCAATAAAATTAATTTAAAAAGAAAATAAAAATGCTTAAGATAAATATCTTAGTTGCTATGTTGTTGCTGAGACAAATTACCTGATATCTAAAATTAAAGGAGAAAAGTTTAATTGGCTCACAGCTTGTAGAGGTTGCAGCTCATATTTGCTGGGCAGAGTGGCATGACAAAGGGGTAGGCAAGAAGTGCAGAGCAGCAAAGCAACAGCAAGTCACAAGCAACAAACAGTGAGTCTCTTTCTGTTTCTTGTATCTTGTGCACCTATTCATCCTTCGAGAGGGTAGCACTCACACCCAGGGTGGGGAACCATTATTGCTAGAGTCACACTATGATTCAATCCCAACATCACATTGTTGATCCAAGCATCACACACACTAGATCCAGCCACTGCCCCATCCATGAGTGCATGAGGTTTTCAGGGACACAAAACAAAACACGTGTAATCTTAGCACTCAGGAGGCCTGAGGCAGAAGGATGACCAGGATGTCCTCAGCTATTACAGTGAGCTGAAGAACAACTTGAATGACAAGTGAAATTCTGTCTTAAAAATACATGGAGAAACAACTTAGTAATAAGTTTATGCATAGACTATGTTGTTTTCTCTGTATAATTTTACTTCTTCCTTTCCATTCTAGAAGAATTTTCTTTTTTTGTTGTTGCTGGCTGATTTTTTTTTTGCAGAGGTTGAGGGTAAAACTTTATTGGAAAGAAAAGCTTCTGTCAGAGAGGGACAAAAGGGGGACCCTAGCGGGTTGCCCCAGAATTTTTAAAAAAAACTCTTTACACTGCTGGTTATGGTGGTGCATGTCTGAAATCTCAACACTCCAAAATCTGAGGCAGAAGAATCACTACAATGTCAAGGGCAGCCTGAAGTCTACAAGACCCTCTCTCACAAACCAAACCAAAATAAAACAAACAAAAGTATCGTTAGGCTGAATAGAACCTCAGGGACAATGTTGCACACTCCAACCCAACCCCACTCTGCTTTATGAATTCATCAGTCTGTACAAATTCTGGAACATAATTCTTTGCCTCATCTCCCCTACACTGTTGTTATGGTCTATGTCTCAATTTCCCTCCAAACCCCCATGAGGTATGAGGTTTAGCTTATTAGAGAAAGCCAAATCATGATCTTATGCAGGGATTAAGGCTGTGAGTGCTACACCTGCCCTAGGGTGGGTAGGCTGCATAAATATAATTATGCAGAGATGATATTCTCTTCATGCTCATGTTGCATTTGATATCTCCCACCACCATGAACACATCTACCATGCCACCTTGCCATGGAGCCCACTGATAATGGACTGAAACTTTCATAAATTGTGAAGTAAATAAGCCTCTCCACCTGTAATTTTCAATGTTGGGTATTTTATCTCAACAATGAGGTAAAACATCTTTCTCCCACTGATGGAAATTTGAGGAGCAGACAAAGGGAGGGAGGGAGGGAGGGAGAGAGGGAGGAAAAAAGGAAGGAAGGAAGGAAAGAAGGAAGGAGAGAGGGAGGAGGAAGAAAGGAAGGAAGGAAGGAAAGGAGGGAAGGAGAGAGGGAGGGAGGGAGCGAGGGAGAGACTGGCCCAGTGATGATGCAGCAAAAGGTAACTCTCTACATTTGCAAATGTGTGTCTGTGTGTTTTCTGGAGTTGAGGAGGAAGAGGGTAAGTGGAAAGGGAACAAGGCCCTGGAGATGGCTCAGGGGAATATGCACTTCCCTCGCAAGGGCAAGGGCCTGAGTTCAATCCCAGGTTCTGCCAAAAAAAAAAATAAGGGAACAGCAAGAGGGAGTGATAAAGGAAGGAAGAGGGATCCTCCTCCCACTGATGGAAATTTGAGGAAGAGGGAGGAAGACAGAAAGAGAGGAAAGGAGGGTGACCAGGGGGACAGAAGCAGCAACGGAACTACAGGAGGGGAGTGGGAACAGGAGGAAAGGGTTAGAAGACAAGAAGGTTGGATCCTGCTCCTACTGTTTAAAACTTGAGAGCAGAAGTTCAGGTAAATATTGCTTTCTAATAGAACTATTGAATAAAATAAAATTGTTGTGTATTTAATGCTCATTCAAACAAATTTATTTTCTTGAGATGCCTGGCATGACCCACTTATTATGAGGCTCCATAAAAATTCCCAGCCTTTTAGTACTTGTAGGAGGCAAGGATGAAGCAATCTCCACATATTTTTTAGGCATGAACAGGTTAGCAGGGAGGAACCTTTAGATAAGAAACACAGAAAATAATAGCAGAGACAAGAAAGGAAGAGAATGTACCACCGAAGGGGGGGGGTCCTTGGGAAGAGTGTGGAGGAATTGTCCTCTCCCTGCCTGGTAATCCACTGATAGGGAGGATAGGGAAATAAAAGAGTATATAGAAGAGAAGTGGCAAACCTTTTCGGGGTAGCTAAGCAGATCCCTGTCTTCTCCGCCAGGCATGCTGTACTCTTCCCACTCTCTCTGCTCCCCCATCCAAATGATGATCCTGTGGTACCTGAGCCCCTCCCCAAGGGCTGTCATTGGCTGCTCACTTGTTAACCAAACAATGCCCAAGGGTGTGGCCAGTTTAGGGTAACCTTCATAAAGGGAGGTGAGGCCCATGTAGAACAGACCGCTGGAAGAACTCCGCCTGGACGGAAGGCTGGCTGTCCTCTGGGGCAGTGAAGAGCTGTTGAGTTCACTAGAAACTCCTTGCCGTGAAAGAAGAGAAAGACAAAGCCTGGGTGAGTGAACTGCTTGAGGTTCAAGTCTTGAGGTAGGGTTTCCACGGGGCAAAAGGGGAGGAGCATAGGCAGCTACTCACCCAAGCTATCAGTCATCGACCTCCTTCTCCCCAACCAGTGCCCTTCTTTGATATCCTTGTGTCCTTCCAGGTAAGGAGGAAAGCCGGGACATCCAGCAGACTTGGCGGGGGAAATCCCTGGGCAAAAAAAGAGGGAACCAGGCAGCAGGGTCTGGCCATTATCACCTGCCTGAAGAAAGAATTGAGAAACATCATGCCCAGAAGGAGACCTAAGGCAGCCTGTAGTGGACAAGCCCCCAGCACACAAGGATCCCAGGCCCAGACGGGTGGAAAAAAGAGCAAGGGCAAGAAGGATCAGAAGAGGGCCCCTCAGAACTGGGGACCCCCAGCCCCACCAAAAATGATCCCACAACCCCGTGGCAACTGCAAAGGGCGCAAAGCTCCCTACAATCTTAGAGGTGGTCCCCAGTCTGTGTGCCGTAACTGAGCAATGCAGCCTAACTCCAGAACTGAGCACCAACAATTTCCAGTGATAGCTCAATAAAGCAGCCTCTGTGATCCTGAGAATGTGTGTCTGTGCCTTCTCTTGGGATGAGGAGAAAGAGAGGAAGGAAGAAAGGGAAGAGCAGGAGGGAATGGGAAGGAAGAAGGAGGGATCTTCCTTTCATTAGTGGAACTTTGAGGAAGGAAGAGGATTGGAGGAAGGAACAGAGGGAGGAAGGGAGAAAGGAATAGAGGAAGGGATTGAAGGAGAGAAGGAAGAATAAAAGGAAGAGGAAGAGGGGACAACAAGGGGAGAAGGAAGGAGGGATCCTCCTTCCACTCATGGAAATTCAAGGAAAATGGATGAAGCTTAGGAAGGAGGGAGCAAAGGGGCGAGAAGAGGAAGGAGGAAAGGAGGAAGGGCGGTAAGAAGGAAGGAAGGAAATGAAGGAGTGAGGGAGGAAGGGAGGAAGGGAATAAGGGAAGGAGAGAGGAAGGGAAGGAAGGAGGTAAGGAAGCCAGGAGGAAGAGGAATGGAGGAAGGGAGGAAAGGAGAGGTAAGCAAGGGAAAGAGTGAGGGAGGAAGAGAAGAAGAGAGAGAGGGAGGAATGAAGGCAGGGAGGGAAGAAGGGAGGGAAGGAGGGAGAGAAGGATGGAGGGAGTTAGGGAAGAAGAAATGAAAGAGGAGGAAGAATACGAGAAGGGAGGATGATAGGATCTCCCTCCCACTGATTAAAATTTGTGAAATAAAGGAAAGAGAAAGGAAGATGGGAAGGGAGGAGGAAGAAGAAGGATGAGATGCAGGTGGGGGCCGGGGAACAGGAGGAATGTGAGAGAACAGAGGAAGTTGGGATGCCCCTACTGCTGATGGAAATGTGAGGGTGGAATTTCAAGGGATACTGATGTTGATCCAGTACAATGAGTTCATCCTCTTGAGAACCCCCCATATGATTCACCTATTTATGAGCCGCCTTAAAATGTCTAATATTTGCACATCATTAGGGCAGGATGGGGAAAGCTTCAGATGGTCCTAACTGTGCCTAGGTTAGCAGGGGGAAACATCAGGAAATGGTGGAGACAAGGAAGGAAGAGCAGGCAGCCCCAAAAGGGCTGTCCTTGGGAAGAGTGTGGAGCAGTCGCCATGTGTCTGATGCCCGATCCACTGGTACTGAGTTTAGGGAGGTGAGACGGGTGGAAGATAAGTGTAAGCACGATTCCTGGAAATTGTGAGCAGGTCTCCCCCTTCTCCACCATACGAGTTGGGCTCCTCATACCTCCCTCTCCTACCCTGTATGGATGATGCTTTATGCTGTCTAAGCAACTCCCTGAATGGCTGCTATTAGCTAGTGGCTTCATGACCAACCAAAGCAAGTTACCTGTTGCCATCCTAGGAAAAGGTATATAAAGGGAGGTCAAGTTCACCTGGTCTAAGACACTGGGAAGCACTTTGTGAAAAAGCCAGCCAAAAAGTAGCAGCACCTAAGGCAGATGCTGAGCAAGTGGGGCCAGGCATGCTCATGAGAGCAGAAGGGCTCCTTCACTGCCTGGAATCATACAAGCAGCATTATGGGCATTCAGTAAATGAGCAGGTACCAGCACCCTCTTGGGAGAGGAGAGAAGGGTTCCCTCACCTGCAAGATCCAGGCACCAACACTCAGTGCAGATATGGAACAGGGAAGCTGAAGTGCTCTTGTGCAGGAAAAGAGAAGGGCTCCTGCACCACCTGCAGTCCAGGGTAGGTGAACAGCTCTCCTGTCCCTTGTTCCCTTGACACACCACGAGACTCATACCTTTTCCTCAGAATCAACCCCTTTCCCTGAAGCCTGTTTCCACCCCTCATCATCGTCCTCCAAACCAGTTCACTCTTGTGATCCTTCATGTCCTTCCAGATGACCAAGAAAACAAGGAAGGCACAAAGACCCCTTCAGGGAAATTCAAATTAAAAGGATCCTCAAGAGTATTGACTAGCTCTGGTAAACTGAAGAAAGGGAGAGGGCTACCACAGGGTGGGGGCTGCACCACCTCTAGCAGTGACCAGGAGAGCCAGTGAGCAGAGGTCAGAAGCCTCAGGACTATCCATAAACTGTCCAGAAATTTCCACTGGTGTAGTCAGGGAAGATTACTACAATTTGAAGGGATGGTGGAAATAAAATCGACCTCTTAAGAAATGTGTGTATGTCTCCGTGTGTTCTCTGATGGTGGGAAGAATGAAGGACGTGTGAGATGGGAGGGAGGTGTGTCAGAGTCCGAAGAATTGCCCAGTACACACGCGGAGCTCAGAGCCTGCCGCGACTACCACAGCGTGTGGGAGGACCAAGACGCATGCTGCTAGGGCTTGTGGGGGATTTGTGGCCCAGGACCACTGCAACAGCCCTCGGTGATGCCTGCTAGAACAGTTGGATAGACTGGGGCAGCAGGACTCCTCCTGACACCAGGGCCATTCCAGACATGAGTCTGCAGGCACTGTCCTGGCGACAGAGGCTTTTAGGATCTGACCTCATTAGTTTTCTTTTCCTTTCCTTTCCTTTATTTATTTTTATTTATTTATTTATTTATTTATTTATTTATTGTACTTAAGACATGACCTAAATTCGGAGTCTACAGGGCCTCACTAAGCAGATCGGACTCATAGGGGTCCTCCTGTTTTCAGCTTCCCAAGTGCTGGGATTACAGGTGCGTGCCACCACACCCAGTCTCAGTCGCCATCTCAGCGCACGCTGGGGGCAGTGCCAGAATGGCACATGCCCTCAATAGGATTTCCCATCCTGGCACCGATTTCTCAGGCAGAGTCCTGTGCTAACTACACTTGCTTAGTCTCGGTGAAAGGAGTCTGGCTCCATGCTGCGCTTCCCAAATTGGAGGCAGTGTTGGTGATGACAGTTGCTTGCATACCCAGGCTAGCATTAATCCAGGTCACTTCTGAGTCTCACAGGTGCAAGTCACACAGACCAACACCACAGCTGATGTGATGCAGGCCATAGCACAAGTCCATTTTGCTGTGGTCAGGTATCAGGGTCTGATGCTAGAACAGGTTCAGAGGCTACATCTGGGAAGACTGGCCCGGGGACAGCTGTGTTACCTGAGGGTGGTGCATGTGTGCTTGGTCACTAAGGCTGATGCTAAGCTCAGTCACACAGAACTCACAGCTGCAGTGCCCTGAGCAGTGTGCAGCTGTGGAGACACGTCAGATCTGAGCCGAGAAAGGCAGAAACCCAAGTCTGACCACCGGTATGCGCTTCTCCAGTTAGTGTCAGGAAAACATCTAGGGGCTCATTCTCTCAGCTCTGGAGTACACACAGTCCCTTTATTTTTATTTTTAAAAGAAAAAAAAAAAACAAAATAGTAAAATATTTATAAATGATACAGAATTTCACTTAAAAAAGAATAGCAATTTGAAAGTGGTTGTTGTGTTGCATAGTGTTGTTTTCAAATTACTTGTTTAAATTTCCAGAGATAAGCATGCAAAATTTGTAAAAAGGAAAAAATTCCCTCCAGACTCAGGGCAGGCCCAGTGTGTATGTGAGACTTTCCAAAGTACTCTCTGGACCCCTCCAGACCAAGCCCAGGACCAGCTTGTGTGTGAGACCATCCATTCCACCACACTTGCCAGACCTGTCCAGCCGCAGCCCAGGCCGAGCGTGTGTGTGAGAACTTCTGCTCCAACAAGCCCACTGGATCCCCTCCAGCCCCAGCCCAGGCCTGGCCTCTGTGGGATCATCCACACACTCACGGTAATTTCCTCCATCAGACAGTCCTGGCATGAAACTCTGTGGCTGAAGTCTCTGCAGAGAGGCTAGGAGCCAGAACCACCCAACTAATCCCAGAACAGAATGTCTTTCCAGAGGGGCAAAGCAGGTTCACTGCCATGGGACACAGCAGGAAAAGTTCCGCACAGCAGCCAGACCCAAGCTGAGCACATCTGGACCTGTTCAAACTCGGTAGATCTACACCTAGTAAGCTGAGACATGTTACTAGACCCAGATCTATAAGAGTGTCTTCTTTCTTTCTCTCTTGATCTACAGAAGGAGCAAGAGGTAACTAGGTAAGGTAGTCTGCCTGAAAGATGACAGGTATATCAAGGGCAGGTGATCAAACAGAACTTAGGGGAACTAACTTAAATACGAATTCGCAATTTAATATCAGCTTAGCTACACAAACATGTTTGCTTTTACTGTCTAAAATGCAAACACATTACTTACAAAAGTTTGTCAATAGCTAAATATCACAACCCATTTTTAGTGTTCCTGACTGTGTTTCTGTAAATACAAAATTATAACTGCTTTAACCATATAATCTCTCTTGGGTAAGAATTTTGGTAGGTACTAAGGTTATAACTGCACCAAAGCTCTACACCAAAGGTCAGAGGACAGTGCTATATAAAATGACAAAGAAAAGGAACATAATGCAGTTTCAGGAACTGACCCCACCAGGAACAAATGCAGGAGATATTAACATAAAATAAAATAGGAATCATATAGCTGAAACGTCTGAATTAATAGAATCTGAAGTAAACAAACAAATGCAGAAAAGTATAGAGGAAATCAGATAAGAAATAATCTCTGAAGAGAAAAAGAAACGATGACTAAAATGAAAGAATTATTAAATGTTTCTAAAGAAGACACTGAAAAAAATAGAGATTAGAAAAATGGTGGAATCCTTGAATGAGCAATATAGAAAAGGAAAAGAGTTACAGGAAGCAGATTCAAAGAGAAATTAAAATCTCAATCACAAGCTTGCAAAACTGCTTGCATACAAGTAGAGATACAGTTTCAGACCTTGAAGACACCATTGCAGATAGTTAAAAGGTAAGAAAAGATCTCTGAAAAACAACTAGGATGCAGGAAAAAATAATTCAACAAGTGCCAGATGATGCAAAGATGAACAATGTAAGACTAATAGGCATCAATGAGAAAGGAGTCAATACAAATGATATTAAAATAATATGGGCACAAATAATAGCAGAAATCTTCACAAATATGGGGCAACAATCTGACATTCATGTAACTGAAGCATATAGAACTCCAAAAACATCAATCCGATTAAAAACACACCCAGACATTTCAGAAATCTAGCATGAGAATAATATACTAAATGCTACTAGAGAAAAGAAACAGATCACATTTAAAGGAAAACTCATCTGAATAATGGCAGATTTCTCTTCACGAACCATCAACTCAAGAAGAGAATGGAGCAGAGTACTTCAAGTAGTCCATAAAAACATTTCAGCCCATACTGCTATACTCTGCAAAACTCTCTTTCAAGTTCGATGGAGAAGTGAAATACTTCCATGACAAAGAACAACTAAAGAATTTCATGATGACAAAGTCAACCCTACATAAACTACTAAACAATATTCTACAGGAGGGCCTAGAAATCCATCAATGACAAAGGAACGAACCCAACAAATAGGGCAAACCATTCAACACAAGAGAAAATGAGTAAAAACCAGGAGGTAAATAACATATCAATCATAAGTCAATACATCCCAATTATAACCATCAATGTAAGTAAAATTAGTTCACCAATTAAAAGAAATAAACTGGCATAGTAGATTAGGAAACAAAATCCAACAATATTCTGTATACAAGAAACACACTTAACTCACAAAGAAATTCATAGGCTAAAAGTCAAAGGATGGAAAACAATACTAAATGCCCCAGAAGCTCAGAAAAAAGCAGGGATAGCAATCCTGTTCTCAGACAGTCTCAACTTCAAACCAAGAATGATCAAATGAAAAAAAGAAGATCACCATATACTGACTAGGGGAAAAATTCAAGGGGAAGAGGTAGCACTCATAAATATGCATGCACCAAACATGGGAGCACCTAACTTAATGGACACGGAAAATCTAATATCCAATACCAAAATCTTAACAAGAGATATTAACACTCCCTTATCCCAAAAAGATAGGTCAAGCAGCCAAAAAGTTAGCAAAGAAGTAGAAGAACTGAACCAGAGCTTGGAACAAATGTACTTAGTGGACATATACAGAGTGTTCCACCCAAACACAGCTGAGTACACATTTTTTTGAGCTACACATGTGTCATTTCTAAAATAGAATACATACTGGTCTACAGGTCAGGATTAAGTATATGCAAGGAAACAGAAATGATCCCATGCATACTGTCTGACCACAGTGCAATGAAACTGGAAATAAATGACAAAGAAAAACATATAAGGGCATGGGAGATGTTCAATGGAATAAGTGCTTCCATGGCAAGCACAAGGGCCTGAGCTCAATCCCCAGTTCTGCCAAAAAAAAAAAGAAAAGAAATACATAAATACATGGAAATTAAACAACACCCTCCTCAGCTATCAATGGCTTACAGATAAAATGAAACAAGAAATTAAGCAATATCTACAATCTAATGAAAATTCAAGCACAAATTATTATAAATACAAGATGCAATGAAAGCAGTTCATAGAGGGAAATTTATAGTTCTGAATTCACACATAAGGAAAACAGACTGGGAAGCTGTTTTCTTTCAGGACCTTAAACACCTCACACCAAGGTCTTCTTGATTTGATGGTCTGTGTTAAGAAATCTGCCATGATTCTGATGGGCTGTTCATTGTAGGTGATCTGTTTCTTCTCTCTAACAGCTTTTAATAATCTGTTGTTTTGCTGAATTTCTGGAATATTGATTATTGTGTGTCTGGGTTTAGATTTATTTTGATTATGGATAGCTGTGGTTGAATGTGCTCACTTACTTGTATGTCAGATTCTTTTCTCATGGTTGAGAAATTTTGTGCAACCATTTCTGCAAATGGTCTTTTTATGTTATTTGTGCTGTCTCCTGCTGTTTTGTTCATACCTATTGGCCTTACATTATTTTTCTTTTCATCATCTGGCAGCTTCTGAATTGTTATTTTCTGACTCCTTGCTACTTATAAGAGATCTTTCCTTTCACATGCACTAGCTGCATTGCTGACTTCAAGGTCTGAAAGCCTAGCTTCAAATTCTTTCAAGAGGTTTGGCCAGCTCTCAGGAGAATTTTTAATTTCCTGGATGTTTGTTTGAATTGTTTCATGTATTCTAATTGTTTTCCAAATTTTTCCTTCTATATTTCCATCATTTTCCTGTTCCATCAATGTTTCCATCATTTTTCCATCATTAGCTATATTGTTCCTTCAATATTTCCATTATGTTTCCTCTTTTTTTAATCTATGCCTTCTTTAGATGCACTGAGCAATTCTTTCATGATTGTTGTCATTTCTTTTTTACCTGAAAGCCAAAAAAATTTCCTGTTCAACTTTGCACCAGACCTGCCCTTAAGGCAGCCTGAGCCAGCAAAAGAAATCCTTCATTATTTTACCTGAGAGATTATTTTTATCTAATTTTCTTCATAGCATGATCCAGTTGTTTCTTTACTTCAGTTCCTATCATTTCATAAATTTCAGATGTGTTTATTCTGAGTTCTTCTGTGTCATTGTTCCTGGACTTGTTCTGGGTGGTCTGAGGTTCAGAGAATTGGATTTTGCTTCTTGGTTTTGGCGTATTTGAAGATGCCAGTGTTCACTTAAACTCAGCAGCAATGCAACAGGTAACAGGTTTGGAGCAAGTTAATTCTTACAACACTGGGGAATGGGTTAGGCTCATGAAGGGTCCCACTCTGTGGGATTCAGCATGGCTTCCACCACAGTGAAGGGCAGGTGAACCATAGCTCAGCAAGTCTTTAAGGATGATGGGGAGTAGTTCCAAGCTCTGCAAGTCTCCAAGACACCTGTGCCTTGGGAGGCTGCAGCTGAAGCTCAGAAAAGCTTCTGCACAGGTGGTGGGCATGGGCCAGCCTCACTAGGTCCCCATAACTGTCATGCATCCTGCTGCATTCTGCAACAGTGGATACACCACCCAAGATCTCAGACAGGGCCTTTAGTTTCTGCCTGGCATTAAGTCTTGCTACAACAGGCCCAGCACTTATCTCCCAGATAAATTCCTGTGCTGGCCTTGGTGTCCTGCTACCCATAGATGGAGTCCAGCTCCCTCAATGCTATGTGAGGCTGGGCGAGATATGATGAAGTCAGTGAGCTTCTTGGTGAATATGCTTCCTTCAGGTCAGTCTGTAGATATTGATGTGGGGTGGGATTTATGGGGCTACACCTAGGACCAGGGTTCACCTTGGCAGAACCTCTACTGGGTTTAAAGTCTAACAGCTGGATTTTATTTTCTCTTCCTCTCTTTATACCACTTGGTGTTAGAAGAGAGGAATCATCACCAACTTTTTCCTTTCTGCCTTCTTCAATATATCTTTTCTATGATCCTTCATCTGCCTTCTTTATCTATTATAATGGCAGTTTTGCTGATCTTAGGGAAGCTAGTGCCACTGAAATAATCTTAGCCAATGCTCCTTGTCCTCTTCAGATTAGTTTCTTTGCTTCTTGGAGCCATTTCCTAATTAGTGATCAGTTTCTTTGCTTCTTGGAGCTGTTTCTTAATTAGTGGTACAGAATGAAAGTAAACTATATGGATCTGCTATGAATTATTCTCAAAAGTCAATGTTTAGTAGTGGTATTCCTACTATTACTTGTACAGGAATTTTGATGATTGAAGTTTTCAGGAAGTGATTTGATTTCCTCATTGGCTATGCAGCTGCCAAAAAGGAATCAAATTAAGTAAATTGAGTTTCAAGAGAATGAAAATAAAATTTAGGGCAAAAGAGAGGATTTGGATTTTTGAATTGGAATTTAATATGTTAAAACTTGTAGAAATGGCTCAGAGTACTCATCAAAGTGTTGTTGGTTAGTTGATTTTATTTAGAATAGGAAAAATCTGTGAATATAAATACTAACCCACTATTATGAAGGAAATTTTGCATCAAATAGCTTTCAATCAATAGGTTTCACAACCATCTTTAAAAACTCAATGTCCTCTGCATCTGTTTTCATATTTTAGACTGGAATAGTTCAGCTTTTGTGGTAATTGGCAGCCAAAATAATAAGATTAACCTTCCAGTTGAAAGTACATATCATTTTAATGAACGAAGTTATGTATATGGTATGACTACTTAAGAATATGATGATGGGTGAAAATATGTATTTATGAAACAGTAATGAAATACTCTGAAATAGAACACATGTATTCTTGTGAAATCATTTGAAATTTATTCTCTGGGCTCACTCTAAAATACAAAAAACATTAGGACAACTATAGCTCAGTAAAATCACAACTCAACAAAACATTGGGCAAAGTACTTGAACAGACACTTCATTAAGATGATATATGTATGCTCAGTAATCACATAAGGCAGTTTTCACCACATTATTCCTCAGGAAAATGTACACTAAAATCACAATTAAACACCACTACAGATACACCAAGAAGGGCTCAAAATGAAACACTGAAGTTGGTTGTGGTTCCCCATGCCTGTAATTCCAGTGACTTAGTGAAATGCTATCTGAAAATAAAAATTAAAATAAAAAGGGCTGAAGATGTAGTTCAGTAAGAAGAGCATAAGTTTAACCATCAACATATAGTTGTGAAACCAAAAAGCACTGAACAGACATCACATTCAGGATGGGGGAAGGATTGAAAGTCTCATTAATTAGTGGTGAAAATGTAAAATGGTACCACCACTTGTGAAAACTTTATTTTTTATAAAGTTAATTGCATACTTACCTTTGACCCAGAAGTTCCACTTTTTGGTATTTATTATAAAGACTGGAAATATGTATTCTATCAAGCGGAGTTTAATACATTCTCGCTCAGAGCTATTGTGTTCAAACCTTGACTCTGGGAAGGTTTTCGGTGGGTTCTTTGATTTTTTCTGAGATCCGCTCTGTCATTTTACAAGAGCTGCTGAGATTAGGCAATTTTCCCATGTCTTTATTTGCTAAGATTATCTGAATAGTGTCTGACTGTAATACAAAATATTTGGGAGCTGCTCAGGAAATCTGTTCTTTTCAAAAGAAACCTCTTCAGTGGGGAGATAGCTCAGTAGGATAAGTGCCTGCCTGTCAAAAAAACCTCTTCACTCTGCCTTCCCACCATGTCTTAAAGGAAACAAGGATAGAAGTGAGTTAGTGGACAAATTACAAGCTTCTCTGGTTGTGTGACTGAATGCATTAATAAATCCACTTAGCAATAGGTATTTATTGAGCACCAGCTATATATTATTAGGAATTGACTTTAGATGAATACACAACTATTGATGAAACATTTTCTGTTCACATAGAGATGATCATGTCTTAAAACTATGTAGACAGGAAATCTTCTTTTACACACTTTTGAGTTCTAGCCTCCCACCAGCTTTGGCTACTGCAATTGGCCAGTGACTGGCATGGGAGAAGTCCAACTCAGGTGGATTGGAGTTGCGGAAGCCTACAGCAATTCCAAAGTGAAGAGCCAATGGACGGTTCAGCCTGTGAAGCCATGACATCCTACAACACAAGGTGGAAGACCAGGCAGACTTATTCATGGGTTGGCAGACCATTGCTGGATCGAAAATTGGGCCATCAAACCTACCAAGAAGTATCTGTAAAAAGAGAAGGTTGTTCAACTCAGACTCACATCTAAGTTGGACAGTTTGTATTGACTGAAGGGAAAGATGAAAACCCTATGTTGCAAAATTGATCGAATTGTTTGAAGATGGTTCTGAACTTTATTCCAAAAAACGTGCATAAGTACAGTGGTTTGTCTGATTCTGGGAAGTTGCTCCCTATAAACAGCATTTCTTGGACTGGAAGCCTGACCCACAGGAGATTTTCTGGTATGACAACATTGCCTGTGACAACATTAGTGTCGAAACCATCACTGGTACTATTCAGGTAGTGGCTTTAGCATCACATGAAGTGATTTTAATGCATCCAAAAAATGAGAGAACATTCTTTGTGAAACTATCATGGAATCAAAAGAAGTTCAGACCACTTTCCCCAGAACTGTTCACACTTTCATAAACTAGAAGAAGACAGCCCCAGTGTCAGGGGCCCAGGACTAACATTGCAGAAAACCATTATTGGCACACAGAAGAAAATATGGTCAAAAGGACAGAATCAGAACATTCTACCTCCAGGTTGTGCCAAATCCCCACTGCAAGGAAGAAGCCAGAGCTGGGCTGTTCTCCTAGGACACCTGACACTATGATGTCCCATCAGACTTGCTGTGCTTCTGTGCATACTCCAAGAAAAAACTAAGCGAAAAGCAGCCTTCTCAGAGACCACCTCCCATCTGAAGCGATCCCAGCCAGATGAAATCAAGGCCTCATCTCCAGCTCTGAAATGGCCCAAGAAAACTGGAGTCCCCTTCGATACAGGCATAAGAAGTCGTGTGTTCGCTCCAGTAAGGTTTATACTTCTTGGGCTTCTGTTCTCTTTATTATCCCTCAAATATTAAAAGTTTTCTAAGCAACAGAAATAATAAAATAAAATGGAGTGCTTAGACTTGATTGTGCAGATAACAAGAGTCACCTGAATGTCACATGATCTTGAGAACCCAAGTGTCAGCTGCGAAAACCATGAAGATTAGTCAGAAGAGGAACCTTATCCATGCCAGGGGTCCAGAGATCCTCAGAGATGCCTTTTGTGGCCCTGAAATCAGAATACATCAAAAAGAGGGAGGTAAAAGAGCCAGATGGTCAAAATGAAGCTGCCGCTACTTCCTGTTGCACCCACAGAAAGAGTTGTCTCTTGATGATGAATTGGATTAGGCAGTAGTTTTGATTTCTAGAAAACAACAAAAATGACCAAGAAGAGAAAGAATTCCTACCAACATCAAAGAATTCCAACTCCAGCAGTGAGGGTGAAGAGGTTTACTCCACCTCTTCCAAAAAGAAAATCCCACCACATGTACAGGAACCTGTTGCCTTTCTCAGAGACCCCCTCCAGGACACCAAAGAAGACTCTCAGGCCTAGAACACGGCATCATGTCACTGCCAAGATCCACAGCCAAAGCCTTGCCACCCAGGAGCAGGCCAGCATGCTGGAGAAGGCCCGGCTTAGGCTGCATGTTTCTGCTGTGCCTGAGTCTCTTCCTTGTTGAGAAAAGGAATTCCAAGACATCTACAATGTTGTGGAAAGCAAACTCCTTGACCAATTGGAGGGTGCATGTACATCTCTGGGGTTCCTGGGACAGG
>PVKA01041068.1:0-18327 GCA_004027165.1 Ctenomys sociabilis | reverse complement strand
AAAAAAAAAAAAAAAAAAAAAAAGATTATACTTCAGGGCCGGCCAGATTGCTTAGTGAACTAAAATGCCTGCTTAGGCATAGGGACCCGGTTCAAGCCCCTGGGGCACACTGAAATGAAATCAGACTGGGCATGGTGATGTGTGCCTGTAATCCTAGCTCTTGAGAAGCTGAACGCAGGTGGATCATTATAAGTTGGATCTGTGTAGTGAGACCCTGTAGACCTGGTACTAAATACATAAATAAGATTATACATCAGAGCTAAAGCAAGGACCCGAAAACATTAGATGCTATCTCAATTGTGTTTATAGATTACTTTCTGCATATTCTTTCTGGATATGACAGGTAGATGCAGGCCTCCTATCTAGCCCAGCTCAGTCACTAATCCTCAAGCCACTCCTTTCTTCATAAACAAATAAAACATGGATTTGGCTATAGGTCAAGGCCTTTGTTCCAGGTAGCCATCATTGTGCTGGACTGACCCTTGGCTTCCTGTAACTACAGATATGCCTTAGCGTCTTTATCCCCCCCGTCCCAGGTTGCGCTGGAAGTGCTAGATTGGAATTAATTGGACAGGAGTCTACTAACTTCATGGGATTAGAAATATAAGCTTCCTGGGCCTTGAGATGAGGACTAGGAAAGACTCTGTAAATCATTGCTTTTGTAAATCAATGTCCCACATCCTGCCCCTTGGGTGGAGCTCAGAGCACTAAATTTGTTTACCCTGTTTTGTCTGTAGTTGGAAGCCCAGTGCTTGGCAGGATAAGACCCAGTGTGACACAGTATGGTGCTGAGGTGCCTGGTCAGGGTGATGCCAGGCCAGAGCAATGTCCTAAGCTTTCTCACTGATGTGAGTAGAGAGCCAGGATTTCTGCTGGCACTTAGCAGCATGGGCCACACTCTGAGCCTAGATGGTTCCTCTGATTGGGAACACAAGATGGGGGCTGGACCAGGTAGCTCAACAACCTGCTCTTTTCCTGTCCCCAGTAACCTGGCTCTCTCCCCACAGGAATCTTCATTGCCTTGCTGTTGCGCTTTGACATCAGGTAAGCAAGTGAGGACTGCCCTGGCAGGGCTTTTCCAGCAGCTTTTCAGTTCCCCGGAAGAACTGCCTAAAGGAGCAGACCCTCTACCCTCACAGCAGCCAGAACCACCCATCTGATCTCTTCTACATTCCAGAAGGGCTAAGTGTCCCAAAGCCTGTGGGCAAAAGACGTTGAGAGTCAGAGGCAAGAGATGGAATTCCAGGAAGGTCTGGTGGTGCTTGCAGTGCTCTCTGGGCCCTTCAAAACTGTGGGTTTCTCATCATTAAGATGGACGTGATGAGGCGTGCCTGAGGCCAGCAGGAGCCCCCAATTGGGATTATAGAGACATCTGTGGAGAGTGGGCTGAGTACAGCCGAGCCCTGGCCAGGGTCAGCTCTGTCCCTGGCCTTCCTTTGCTCAGACCTTTTTGATCTATTGTACAAATGGGCCACAAGTGAGAGGGAGTCAGCTTAGGTCGCATGGCTGTGCCCTTGCTTAATGCGCTATCCTTCCTGCCACAATTTTGTGTGGGGTTGTGCTTAATTTTGATGTGGTTTGTGAACTTTTTCTTGCCTAATAATTGCAGAATCAAGAGTGATAATAAGGAGGGCTGGCCGAATAGCTCAGCAGATTAAAGCGCCTGCAAGCAGGGGCTAGGGTTTGATCCCGTAGCCTGCTAGGGCTAGCCCCGCCCCCGGGGCGCACTGAAACGCAAATGAGACTGGGTGTGGTGGGGCATGCCTGTAACCCCAGCTCTTGGGAGGCTGTGAACAGAAGGGTCACTACAAGTCCAGTCTAGTAGTGAGACGCCTAACACCCTGCAGGACAGAGTGATCATAAGGATCTCCGTACTGGTGTGGCTGAAGTCCAGCTTGGAGTTGGAGTGTAGAGCTTGTCCCCCCAGTGGTAGGGCATGCACAAGGCACAGGCTCCACAGCCAGCACCTCAGAAAGAAATGCAGTCTTCAGGGGAAGCACTTCTTCCCCACATCTTGCTTATTTGCATGGTGCCAGCTTGTGTGTCAAAAACACACTGGCCTATAGACAGCCTTTGAAGTCCTGCCCATTCTAAGTAGAGGTGCATCTGTCGGAACTAGCTCTACTCCTGGCTCGTGGCCTATTAAGACAAAACCCACAAAAAGTCCCCAGGCTTTTTGGCTGCAGGCACATTTAGCTGCCAGGTCCCAAAGACAAAACTCCCCCATGGGGTTCACAGGATAAACAAGCCCCTTGGAGTGATTGTGGAATCCATGCCTGTTCCCCAAGTGATGGGCTGGTCTGAGCCCTCACAAGGGGACAGTTTGGAGGCTTGGAAGCAGCAAGGCACAGAGAGGAGGAGGTTAAAAGTAGTCATTCATTCCACAAGTGTTACAAGAAGCTGTCATGTGTAGTGGGCACTGCTCCTATGGGCAGGGGCACACAGGCAGTCAGGTCATGGCAATGCCGGCTTGCTGGTCCGGAGTGAATCACCCCTGGGAAGCCACAAGCATGTGGCTGATACCCATTTAGTGTCCACACAGGCTACTGAATTGCTACAGCCACTGCACTTAAAGAAATAACCTGGCTTTGCAGTTTCTATTTCTCAAAGCATGCTTAACTCCTGTCTGGTTCACTTTGGTCCCTGAGCCTTCCCTGGATGTATTCCATATTACTTTCTGTGGCAGTGCTTTTGTTCTTACACACACATACACACACTTTCCAGATGATTTTTATGCTGGCCAGTTATACGGTCCCTGTTCTGATTATAGCACTTGATGTTGACAGGCACCCATGAGATGAATTTGGGTTCCCATCATGCAGATGAGTAAACTGAGGCTGAATTGAGGAAGGTGACAGATCCAGAGTCAAGGCTGGGGCAGTAGCAGAGCATACCCCCATCCAACCCTTAACTCAGCATACTCCTTCACCCTATCTCTCCCTGTGGGTTCTTCCCACTCCCTTCTCAAAAGGCTGTCCCACATCTAACCCTCATCTTTCCCCCCATTTCACTCTGCAGCTTAAAGAAGAACACTCACACCTACTTCTACACCAGCTTTGCAGCCTACATCTTCGGCCTGGGCCTTACCATCTTCATCATGCACATCTTCAAACACGCCCAGGTGAGCAGGACATCCTTGGTATGTCAGGAAGGCTTCACCACAAAAGACACACAAGAGGGTTTCTCTGTCACACGCACAAGCAGTACTGAGGCAGCTGCTCACCTTAGTGTCAGAGCGACCATGTCTGGTTGTCCTGCCTTTCATTTGACATTACATGGTGGTTTCCAATGGTCCAAGTGACATGGGCACATTAAAAGCAAGAAGGAGAAAAGGGCTGGGATATGGCTCAGTGGTAGAGCGCTTGCCCAGTGTGCACAAGGCTCTGAGTTCTATCCCCAGTACCACAAAAAGGAAAAAAAAAAAGCACAGCAGTAATTGTTATCCCTTCATCAAGAATTTGGAATCTTTGCAAGAACCTCAGCATGTTTTTACCTACATCTTGAGACCAGGTAAATCAGTATCACCTGGCCACCTGAGTAGAGAAGAGGCTGGGCTTCCAGACTGAGTAGTGAGGACAGGTGGAGAAGGCAAGCTGAGTATTGAGTATTTCAGCCCTGCATTCCACACAAGCAGCAAGAGTATTAGGACCTCCCCTCACCTCCCCTGTATGGCCCACCTGGGGCTGGGAATCAACGTGGCCAGTAGAGGGCAGCAGAGAAGACAGGCTCAGCTCCATGCCCACAAGAATTCCCATGAAAAGAGGAACCCAAAGCTCAGCCGCACAGCGTGACCAAGCTTGGGTCAGCATGGAGACCGCAGTTGGGCATGGGAGACCGCAGTGTGGCATGGAGGGAGCTCCATCCACTCGGAGCATCTGGGCAGGTGGTTCAAGTGACACTTTTCCTCATTTGTTAATGAAAACAAAAGGACCCATGCTGCAGCCCCAGCTGCTCAGAAGGTTGAGGCAGGATTGTATGTTCAGTCCCAGCCTGGACAACTTAGCAAGATCCTGTCTCAAAAAGGACTGGATGTGGCTTGAGGGGTCAGGAGTTAAAGCTGGGTATAATAGTACATGCCTATAATCTCAGTCTAAGATCCTGAGTCAGGAACATCCTAAATTCATACTTAGCATGGGTAGTTCAGCAACTTAGACCCTGCCTTAAATTCTCAAAATTTAAAAAAAAAAAAAATTGTTGAAGGGTAGAGTAAATAACAGCTGTTTTGGGGTGGTTAGGAAAGGAATTAATAAATTAATAAAGTTAATAATAAAAGGAATTAATACAAGTACTCTGAATGAGGCCTGACCCAGTGAGCATTATCTATCTTTAGGGTACACACTCCTCCCATAAAGTTTTGCTTTTTATGGTTTTGGTTATCCACAACCCCAAGTTTTTTTTCTTTTTGTTTGCTGGGAGGAAAGGGCTTGTCACTATGTAATTCAGACTGGCTTTGGATTCTGTGTAAGCCCACACTGGCTTCCAACTCACTGTGGTTCTCCTGCCTCAGCCTCCTGAGTGCTAGGATTACAGGTGCACACCACCACAGCCCACAAATACTAAATGTAAAATTCTAAGGAGCCAGGGAGATAGCTCAGTAGAAAAAGTGCTTGCCTGGCAAGCACAAGGTCCTGAGTTCAATCCCTGATTCTGCAAAAATAATAATAATAATAATAATAATAATAATACAAACTGAGGCAAAAATACAGAATTTCTTGCCAAAAATATAAGAGGTGTTTGTTGTTTGTCCTATGCCACATAAACCTTTACAAAATATCCAGGCACCCTCATCCGTAGGAATAAAAACCAAAATCCCTAGCAGAACCACCTCTCCGTCTGCTCATAGCACCCTGGGGCTACACCATTGGAATATGCTATGTATTTGGCAAGGAAGATGCAGAGTTCCTGGATTAAAGAACTGCAGTGTAGGGCCAAGAGGTCTCTCTAGCCCAGAGCCATTCTCCAGGCAGCCACCAGGTGGCAGGCTCGCTTGCGTGGCTCCACTTGGAGGATTCCCATTCCTTGGCACGACCTGCAGAGAGCCTGGAGATGGGTGGTGCTGTCCTTTGTGGGGTGCTACAGCCCTGGGAAAAAAGGAAACTTCAGTAGGCCACACACAATTCAGGATGGGCCCTGCTAGTGCCTCAGCAGCCCTACTCATCCAAGTGGGCCTCACTGAAAGTCCTCTTCAGGGAAGGGACCCACATGTGAAGGTCCCAGACTTACTGGTACTATTCCAGTAAGCCACCTCTGTGCTCTGTCTCAGCCTCTTTAGAAACTGCTCCAGGCCAGGCCCCTTGCAATAGGGGCCAAGTAGCCAAGTATTGTGCACACTAGTAATCCCAGCACTCAAGAGGCTGAGGCAGGAGGGTCACTGCAAGTTTGAGGCCAGCCTGGGCTACATAATGAGTTGTTTGTTTGTTTGTTTGTTTGTTTGTTTGTTTGTTTGTTTTTCCAGAACAAGAGTTGAACTCAGGCCCTTGTGCTTGTCAGGCAAGTGCTTATTGTTACTGAGCCATCTCCCTGGCCCCTTACATGAAGTTCAAAGCAAGCCTGAATAACAGTAAGAGGAGAGAGAGAGATTGAGATTAACGTTGCTTTTTCATGATAGTGCATCCTGCTTCTCCCAGGTTGTGATTTTATCAGTTTGGTGGTGGATGCCTAGAATCCCAGCACTCAGGTGGCGCAGGCAAAAGATGTAAAACAAAGCTGGGTCTGGGTCCTGACCAACTGCACAGTTTGAGGGCAGGTTCTTCTCCCTGGGATCCTTTTTCCTCATCTGTTAAATGAGCCTGAAGGGATCTGGGAGGTGCCTGGCTGGAGGGTGGACCTAGATCATTGCCAGGCAAGTGTTCTACTGCTGAGCTACACCTAGCTCAGCACCTTTTTCTTATTCTTTTTCTTTTATTCATTATTTTATTTGCGGAGATTCAACTCAGGCCCTTACACTTGACAGGGAAGTGCTTGTTCTAATGAGCCATCTCCCCAGCCCCCCTTTTTCTAGCTTCTTCATTGGAAGTCATAAATTATATATATTCAAGTCTTTCCTCAAGGGTTATACATTTTCCCTCAAGTTCTATTTTGGCCCCTTCTCAAGTTTTGGTATGGGTCTTTATTTTGTGTCTTTTTTTCTAGTACTAGGGATAGTACTAGTGACCGTCCCAGTAGCTACATACATCTCCAGTCCTTATTGGTTTTTTTTTTTAAGACGAGGACTTACTAAGTCACTGAGTTACCCAGGCCAGCATCTTGTCTCAGCCTCCCAGTTGCTGCAATTACAGGCCCTCATCACCACACCCAGCTTTGTTATATTTTGGTGGTAGTGGTGGTTTCTGTTTTATTCTTTTAACCTAAAGCCTAGTAGTGGTGGTGAGCCTATACCCCATGTGCCAAAGCAGGCTATTTGGTACCACCAAAAGCTCTAACCATCACTGATCTAAAGCATAGCAGAGACCCAGTGCCAGTGGAAGAAGCACAGCTGCCCAGGGTCAAATCTTAGTCACCCACGTGGACAACCCTGTATGACCTCTGGCAAGTTAGTCCCCCTCTCCATTCTTCAGTGTTATCATCTGTAGAACCTAGATCCTAATTTTTGGGGCAGTACTGTGTACAGTAGTCATCTTTATAAAATGGTGTGGTTCACCCAGGTAGACACCAAATAATGACCTAAAGATCAGGCCTTGGGATTAGTTTAGGAAAGCTGGATGTGTGCTCAGGCCACAGGATGGCTTCGAGCTAAGAACAACGTCTCCTCCCCCTCCCCCAGTGGTCACTTGGTGAGTGCCCATGAAGCAGTCTTGCAGCCTTACCAGTGCTCACTGGCTGCTGGGCAGCAATAACAAAGACAGCTGGGCCCTGCCCTGACTGCGCATGCTGCCCCCAGCCTGTGCTGGTGCAGGAGTATCCCTTTTGAGCTGCTGGGAATGCTGAGAGCTGGTTAGGAAGTTAGAAGCTAAAGGAAGGGGCCGGAGAGATAGCTCAGAATAAGCGTTTGCCCAGCAAGAGCAAGGGCCTGAGTTCAATCCCTGGTTCTACCAAAAAAAACAAAAAATAGAAGCCAAAGGAGGATGGAATCAGGCAAGGGGTCATGAGAAGCCAGCAACAGAAGCTGCATGCAAGGGGGCAGCAGTATCTCCTCCCCTTTTGCAGGCCTACAGGCATCCTGCCCCACCCTAGGCCACAGGCCTCCGGGAATAGGGCTGCCTGGAGCCTGCACTAGTGAAGCTGGTGTCCAGGTGACGCAGGCACTTCAGTCAGAGTCCTAGGAAGCCTGGAAACTGTGAAGCCCTGGGTTTGGGTTTCCTGGGCTCTTAGCAACCCTGAGCTGCTCTGTGAACTGGGCCAGAGATGTTCTGCACTCAAGCCCAGGAGAGGTTGGGGTAGCGGGGCTGTTCTGAGCAGGTGCCCTGCCTAGTACTACCTTACCAGCCTCTGTCCTCCCACAGCCTGCCCTCCTGTACCTGGTTCCCGCCTGCATCGGCTTTCCCGTCCTGGTAGCCCTGGCCAAGGGAGAAGTGACAGAGATGTTCAGGTAAAGCAGGACAGGGCAGACGTACACATGGGCCGGGGCACCTGCAGGCAGCCAGTAGAGCCTGCAGAGTGTTTATTGACATCTAGAGGACATCATTCTGCCACCTGTGCCACCCCTTGCCCTCTGCCCGCACCTGGTTCCTGGCCTGTGTACACTGGTGGGAACCTTTCTCTGGGCCAGAAACCTGAGGAGGGCAGGACCTGGGGCTCCACAGCCCCACCCTGCATGCCAGCTGGGTCTTTAGAAGGGAAAAAGGCTGGTGTGGGTTGCTCTCAGGTGCCCTGCTCCGGGCCCTGGGGTCTGCCCTCAGGTGACCAGAGGCAGTACCATGCTCACTGAGAGAGAAGATGGGGTGTGGGGGAGAAAGTGCCTTCAGAAGGCATGTAGCAGGCTGGGGAGACAGCTCAGTGCCTTAAGCACCTGCCTGGCAAGCACAAGGTCCTGAGTTTGATCCCTGGTGCCAGTTTTTTAAAAAAGGCACATGGCAGTCTGCTCAGCCTCCTTTGAGCTGTAACCATGGCTCAGTGCTTTCTCTGCATGTGTTTGCTTCAGTTCGAACGCCATCACCACAGCTGCCAAACCTCGTGCACAGTCCCACCCCTCCCCCAAGGCCTGCGTGACTCCAGCAGGTGTCTACTCCCTAGCACCACCAGCCCCACCTGCCTGCCAGGAACCTAGAAATAGCTGCCAACTGCCATCAGAGCTGCCCACTCAGGGGCCTTCCTCCAAGCGCCACCTGCCTAGCCTCAAGTGGTCCCTCAAGCGTCTGCCAGGGCCTCCAGTACACCTGGATGCCCACAGGGCAACCTGTGACTCACCCTTCCCTGACCTGCCTCTGCTCTCCCTGTCCTGCTGAAGTCCCAGCTCCAGCCTGCCACCCCATAGTTCAGCCTGAAAAAGCCATGCCATCTCTGAGGCAAGTGAGGTGCAGGGTGAACTTGAGGACAGGTCTGGGGTAACTAGGAGTGGGTGTGTCTGTCCCTGAGCTCAGCACCTGTCCTCACCCTCCCTTTGACTTATGCTGTCCTACTACTGGGGCAGACACTTCCGTCAGGATGGCAGATGCCCCCACTGCACAGGGTGGGGAGTGCTTGACTTACCTTAATGCTACGGTGCCCAGGTCCTTGCCCCCGGAGCACCTTAGGTAAAGGTGAGAAGCAGGTGATCTCTTTCTCTTTCCTGTGTCCTCTTTCCCTGATTCTCCACTCTACCTTTTGCTTTATTTTCTCTTTCCCTGGCATTCTCCTTTTTTTATTCACTCTCAATTATTTTTGAATGAGTAACATATTCACCTTGTTCAAAATTCCGTGAAAGGGAGAGCACCTCTGAGCCCTGTCCTGGAGAGACCTGCTCTTACAGACACTGGGACCCACTACTGCTCAGACTCACACAGTCTCATGCTGCAGGGCGCTTGAGTCCTCTGCTGCTTGGGGTCTGTGGGGGGAGGGCGTCACGGGCCGAGCACATGCTCTGCCTGAGCCACGCCCCAGCCCTTCCTTTATCCACAGAACGCTGTGTTGGAGATGCCCAATAGTAGCCACGTGTACCCAGAGCATCTTTCTGCCCTGCCCAGCTGCATAATCACCTGTGGAGCTACATCTTTTTTCCAAATAATCCTGGGTCTTTTCCACAGTGCCTGAAAATGCAGAGCTAGATAAGTGCTATGCTCCCTGCTTCCAGGGAAGGAAGCCTCTGTCCTCCTTCAGTCTTTCCCTCTCCATCTCTGTTCTGTCTCTGTCTCTGTCTCTCACAGCTACGAGTCCTCAGCGGAAATCCTGCCTCATACCCCAAGGCTCACCCACTTCCCCACAGTCTCGGGCTCCCCCGCCAGCCTGGCCGACTCCATGCAACAGAAGCTGGCCGGGGCTCGTCGCCGGCGCCCGCAGAATCCCAGCACCATGTAATACCCAGTGGGTGCCTGCCTGCCCGCTCCCCCCACTGCCCTGGGCCCAAGGTAGGGCAGATGCTTACTGCAGGAAGGGCAGGGACATCACCAGGGTAGGCAGCAGGAGGCAGCACCCACAGCACCAGTGCTTGCTGTCCCAGCCCCATGCACAGGGAGCCCCATTTGGTCCCCAGTGACATGGGGCTCCATGAAGGGTGGGCATGAAGGGCTGTTCCCTATGTGTGTGCAGCCTTAGGTGAGGAGCTTCTTTCCAAGCCTTTCTTCATCTGTAGGTAGGCACAGTGCTGCCTCAGGTTGATCTGGTGAGCAAATGCAGGTGCTGTCCTTGGTATGAACACAGCTGCTCAAAAAATAAGTGAAGGGCCAGGAAGATAGCTCAGCAGCATAAGCATCTGACTGGCATGCTCAGGGTCCCAAGTTCAATCCCCAGTACCACAAAAAAAAAATTAAGTGAAGGCCATGGAAAGAGCCAGGTGTCTTCAGCAGTGCTTGCCACTTGCCAGCAGATTATGACTCTTGTCCATGTCCCTGGCCTGGGCAGCACTGTCTGACACCTGCCATGTGCCGTGGGTGCAGCCCATCTCCCAGAGCCTCGTCCTGGCTGCCCTTTTCCCATTCTCCAGCAGAAGGTTCAAGAAGCTTAAGGTTGATCCACACAGGCCCAGTCCAACCTCTCCCAGGTGCTGTTGCTCTGACTGCCTGGGCACATGGAGCGCAGGAGGCAGGGGCGGCGAGCCTCGTACATCCAGGGCCTTGTGTGGGGCTGTCGGGCACGGGAGCAGATTGTGTGTCTTCCTCCTCTAAGTGTGTTTTTGTTGTTCTCTTTTCCTATCAGTTATGAGGAATCTAATCCTAAAGACACAGCAGTAGTGACAGAGTCCAAAGAGGCAACAGACGCGTCGGCATCGAAGGGCCTGGAGAAGAAGGAGAAATAAGGCGACTGGGCCTGGCACTGAGACTGACCAGAGGGCAAGAAGCTGCTGGCTGCTCCCCCCGGCTGGGGATGGCCAGCAGGATCCCTCCATGGCCTCTGTTGCCCTCTTGCTGGTCTCAACCCTACAGCAAAGGAGCCCCCAGCTCCTCCTTTTCCCAGGAGCCAGGTGGGGCACTGGGTATGATTTTTAGATTTTTGTATTGTGGACTGATTTTGCCTCATATTAAAAACTCATCCCGTGGCTGGCTGTGCTGCTGTGCTCCTGGAGCCTGGCAGGTCTTACGCTGCATTTGTTAGGTCCCAGCTGCCCACCCAGCAAATTGCATGACTCCCTTCCTGGGTAGACATAATGGTGCCAGGCCAGCTCACCCCCAAGAAGGCCCTCCTCCCCAGCATCCAGCACTGGGAGGCACTGAGTACTGGGCTGGCAGGTGCCCGCTGTGCCCCCACTCTCCTCACATGAGACAGGGTTGGCCTGGTCCATCAGTTCCCCTGGTCCCAGGGCTCATGTCACTTCAACTGGAGAGGTCCTGGGCTTCAGGCTGCCCAGAGGATCAAGACCCCTTCTTTTCTGTTCTGCTGGTACCTAGGGTTTTTCCCAAAGTGACAACTGCAGGACCAGTTACTACAGCACTAGGGCCATAGACTGGGGCGGGGAGGAACTGGCCCAGGAGCTAGAGATCCAGGACCAGTTTCCCTACCTTACCTGGCCCATAGCAGCACCCCCAGTGGAGAAGGCAGAAGCCGGCACCACCTGACCTGCCTGCAGTTGAGTCACTAAGGGTCAGACTACTAGCCCAGCTGAGGGCTCTCCCCCACACCAAATGGCCTCCAGGCAGTTCAGAGGTGGCCGGAGGGCAAGTAGGATCAGAGCCTTGGGGTCAGGCTATGATTCTGGCCATTTCAGAAGGTGCTGACGTGACCCAAGCCTCGTTCATTCAGCCTTGGCTGTAGGAGCCACCTTGAGCCCTGTGTGCATCAGGGAATGATGGAGGTGGCCAGCCACTGGAGGTGGTGCTCTGTTGTGTTCCTGGGGCCTGCCTGCTCCCTGCACCCCCACCTGAGGCACTGTGGCTGCATGCTGGATCCTGGAGTCTCAAAGGCCCCGTGGCCAGCAGGCCCTTTCAGGGGCTTTCTGGGATCTCTGTAGATCTCAGCCCCTCCAGAGGAGCCACATGCTTCTGGAACAAAGCCCCTCTGAGGGCGGCAGTGGGGCAGGCAGCCCAGGCATACAGTGTGGTTGGCTCTGTGGCCCAGGGCCCACAAAGGCCGCATTGAGTCACCGCCGGCCCCCGGCAGAGGCTGAGGTGGCAGTGGCGCCGGGCGCCTGCCACCTAATGACCGTCCTGGCCTGGCCAGATGTTCCACAGACCTCGGCAGCGCCGACCAGGGCCGCCCGGCCAGCCGGCTCCACAGAGGCCACTCCAGTTCCAATTAACCAGCTTCAGCTGAGCAAACAGCAGGCAGCAGGGCCCAGCCCGGGCGGCAGGCCCAGCCTGTAGAGCCTCTGAGTCTAGACTCCAGATGTGAGCAGCCACTGCCGGAGTCCCATGGAAAGATGGCACCAGGCCGGGCACGGATTGGGTCTTCGTGCTGGGAGAGGGTGTGTGTGAGGCAGGGCCCCTGGTGAGCCTGGTGCCAGCCTCACTTATCGTGGGGTGGAGGTAGATACTTGGCAAGTTACTCTCAAACCCCAGGCACTTGCTCCTGACTTGTTGCATCCTTCTGTACCTCACTAAGTCTTCCCTGGTTGCAGCAGATGTGGAGGGTCCCAAGGGTAAAGCTTACTGCTGAGAGCCTCAAATTTAGTCTGCAAAACATGGTGCTACCATTATGCTTGTGTTTTAGAGACATCTAATTTTTTTAATTATTTATTTGGTACAGCATTTCACTATGCAGTTCAGACCTGTAGTGATCCTCCTGTCTCAGCCTCCCCAGCACTGGTATTACAGATATGTGCCACCATGCTCAGCTTAGGGGCCAGCATAACATGTGATGCCAGAGATTGAACCTGGGTCCTTGTGCTTGCCAAGACTATCTCCACAACCTCACTATGTAACTCAGACTAGCTTTACATTATGTAGTAAGGCAGGGGAGATAGCATGAGTACTGCCTGGCAACTGCAAGGTCCTGAGTTCAATCCCTAGTGACGCAGAAAAAAAAACCTGCCAGACTTCGTAATGGTGCACACCTGTGATCCCAGCAGGAGGATTGCTCAGAATTTGAGACCATGAGGCAGGGTGTGGTGGCACACACCTGTAATCCCAGCTCTTGGGAGGCTGTAAACAGGCAGTCACTGTGAGGATCTAGTAGTGAGACCCTCAACACTGTAGATCCTTCCCTAAAAATACAAAACAAAACAATGTGAGACCAGCCTAAAGTGCATTGTGAGACCCTGGCTCAAAAAGACAAAAATAAACTACAGTAGTCAATGCTGGCCTCAAACTCATGGCAATTTTTGTGCTTCAAATTGCACAATGCTTTAATGCCAGAATGTGACACTCCACTCAGTGGTTTTGTTTGAGACAGGTTCTGGCTCCATAATTCAGGCTAGCCTCAAACTTGGCTGTAACCTTCCTGCCTGCCTCAGCCTCTTGAGTGCTGCGCATACAAGTGTGTGCGCCAGCGTACCAGATTCCAAGGAGGCAACTGAGTCCAAGATTCTTGGCTTCCATTAGGGTTACATTGGCTTTTTTGTGTGTGAAGGCAGGATTCTGATTTCCTACATCGATCCTCGGGGGCCCAGAGCTTGACTGGCTTCCACAATGTGACTGAGCACCCACTCTCCTGTCTTCTGGCCCCACAAGGCAAGTCCAGCATTCCAAGGGAAAATCCCAGGGCCTCCCCTAGGCCTCATGTAAAAACACCAAATCAAGTCACACCAGATGCAACAGGGAACCGAAAGTCAAATCCCCACTCGCAAAAACACTCCCAACTTTGATTTTTTTTTTTTTTTTTTTTTTTTTTTTCCTATTTTCTTTTTTGGTATCAGGAATCAAACTCTGGGCCTTCCACTTGCAAGGCAGGCTCTGAGGTACATCACCGACCCTTTCTTGTTCGTTTCTGAGACAAGGTCTTGCCGGTGTAGTTCAGGCTGGCCTCGAACTTGCGTTAATCCTCCTGCTCAGCCTCCAGAGTGCTCAGACTGTGCCAGACATCACATCCGGCCCCCAAACTAACATTTAGTTCTGGAGAAACGAAGGCAGGTAAATCAAGGTCAAGCCGAGGTGCGATTTCGCACCGGAAAGGTGTCCCGGGTTCCCTGGTCTCGTCTGCCTTCTGAGGGGCAGGGCAGAGACTGACCCTGCACAAAGCGGCCAATTCCGTGCCCCTCCCAAGAAAGCAAGGCCGTGGGTCCCACGCAGAGGGTGTCGCGCGGCCGCCTCCAGGCCTGGCCGCGGGGGCGGGAGAGGCTGCATCCTGCCAGGGTCAGGAAGGGCCGAGAACGGGAAGGAAAGCGCCACCTCACGCCCCCGCCGCGGCCACACCTGGACGCTCCAGGCGGGCCCGGGGCGGCCGGCGCCTGGCCCCGGCGAGTCCGGGCCGCCCCCTCGCGCGCCGTGGGGCCCCCAGACGGACGGGGCTGGGCGGGGCCGGGACGGAGGGCGTCTGCCCCGCCCACCCCGACAGCGCCGGGGCCGGGCCTGTTGCTGCTGTCCCCCTGCAGGGCTCTAGGGCAGCCCTGCGGCCTGGAGCGCGCTCTGCACCGAGGTCAAGGCGCGCCTGCATAAAGGGAAAGACTGGCCGAAAGTCAGCCTAGAAAGCGCTTCCCTGGCAAGAGCAAGGGCCTGAATTCAGTTCCCGATTATTCCGCCAAAAAACAAATGAGCTTAGAGATCCTCAGGAGGTGAAGTTGTTGGAAGATGTGAAAAGGAAGTGCGAGTGGAAAAGGGGTGTTGGCACATGCCTGTAATCCCAAGGTCCCGGAAGCTGAGGCAGGAGGATCAGGGCTGTATCCATGGCTACAGAAGCCCACAGAAGGGCCAGAAAAGCAGTGCTGTGGGGGCAGAGGCTCACTGTACAGTCGAGGCTGGCCTTGAACTCGGTGAACCTCCTGCCTCGACCTCCTGAATCCAGCTGACAAATGTCATGGTTTTTAAGCATTAAATACAGAGAAGGGCAAGCCTGGTGCACCTGCCCAGGCTGCTCACACACACCCATGCCTGCAGGCAACTGGGCAGCAAGCTGGGCTGGAGCTGCTTGGAAGATTTTTTGTTGGTTTTTTTTTTTGTTGTTTTTTTTTTTTTTTTTTTTAATAAATGCTGTTTATTTATTTGGTACAGATAGTTTCAGGGCCGGCATGGCATGTGGTACCAGGGATCGAACTCAGGTCCTTGTGCTTGCCAGGCAGGCGCTTAGAGAGCTGAGCTATCTTCCCAGCCCAAAATAAGGATTGATTTACTTTTTTTTTCTTTTTGGTGGAACAAGGGATTGAACTCAGGCCCTTGAGCTTGCCAGGGAAGCACTTATTCTACTGAGCCATCTCCCCGGCCCCCTGGAAATAGGCTTTGTTGTTGTTGTTGTTGTTTAAATTCATTTATTTATTACAGCGTCTCGCTACACATCACGGATTCTTTTTTTGCAGGGGTGGGGGTCAGCTCAGCCCGCTCTGGGGGGAGGGGCTGGCATGGCATGTGGTGCTGGGGCTCGAACCGCGGTACCTGAGAGGTGCTCTAGACCGCTGAGCTATCTTGCCAGCCCTGGAAGTAGGTTTCTAACTCCACCTCTGTGGTTCTCTGTATGAGCAGCGCCATTCCAGGTACTCAAGGGCTGTACCTGCTCAACTCTCCCACCGTGGTGAGTCTCAAACCTGCCCAAGCCCCAGCAGTCAGAGTCCTTCCTCCCTACCCCTGAAGTGGTTGTGCAGCCCAGCACTGGATCAGGCCAGCCTGGGCTCTGGACTACAGAGAGAGACTGTTTCTAAAAGCAAGGGGTGATACAACAGCACATTTTTGCCACCGGTAATTGTTGCTAACACCTTAACATAGATACTTGGGTTATTTTTCTGGGCCGATGATAGTTTGTGCTTTGGGTTTTTGTTTTTTATTTGTTTGGTTGGTTTTTAAGGTACTAGGAATGGAACCCCAGGCCTGGTCCATGCTAGCCAGGACCCGAGCCGTGTTTCACATCCTCAACCCTGCCCAACTTATCCTGAGTATCAACCCAAATCACCTACAGTGTATATCGGCTTGACACCTCCTTTGCTTCTTCAATTAGGCTTTTTCCCTTCCAGTAAGGTCAGTGGTTATCATCGCACCCAGCACCTACCCCTGAAGCAGAGCCTGTTGGCCACTCAGGATCTGCATGTGGAGACCCCTGCTTGTGAGGCGAGGCCACCCCCTTCCTCCTGCTGGTCTCAAGGCCTTGGAGCAAAGCAATGGTCTGGCACTAGGAAGGAGGCATGAAGGCCTCCCAGAAGCAGGGTGCCCACCCTCTTCAGGCTGTCTCAGGCCCCTTTGGGACTCTGAAGAAGGAAGAGGGTGGAGACACAGGTGTCAGAGCTGGTGGGGGGAGGGCCAGGTCATGGGTCCATTCTGCTTGATGGGTTGTCTATGCAATTAGAGATAGAGTGTGTGTGTGTGTGTGTGTGTGTGTGTGTGTGTGTATGTGTGTGCTTGTAAGAATCTGTACAAGTCTAGGCTTGCACAAGTGTGAGGGTGCTGAAATCTTAGGTTGCACAGTATTGTACATGTGTTTCTACTTGACTGTGTTAGTGATCTGTTAAAAGAAAACAAATTTTGTTTAAAGATCTTAATTAGCTTTTATTTGTGATTCTAGAATTAGAATCAGTGGGGAGATAGCTCAGTAGAATAAGCACTTCCTTGGCAAGTGCAAGGGCCTGAGTTCAATCCCCAGTTCTGCCAAAAAATAAATAAAAATAAATAGAATTACATGGAGCCTCATTCTATAAAATAAAATGTTCCCACGGGCTGAGCAGGGGAGTTTGGCTTCACAGGTAGAGAAAGGCCAAAAAAACAGAACAATATGCAGATTGCAAGTGTCCTGGTTTCTTTCCTCATAAAGGTTAAAGCCAAGGGACTTTCTTATCACACTAGCATAATTGGCTAAGGGGGCTTTTAACCCTTTTATCCTGATTTTTTTTTTTATCATCTTTTTGAGTGGGTTTCTTTTTTTGTGCATGGTATCAGGGATCAAACTGGGGACCTTACTCTTGCCAGGCAGGCTCGTATGCTGCTGACCTATATATCCTTGGCCCTTCTTTTTGAGACAAGGTCTAACTATGGAATTCAGTCCGACCTTGAACTTACTTTGTAGCCCAGGTTGACCTCAAACTCCCAGTGCTCCTCCTGCCTCAGCCTCCCATGTCTTGGGATACAAGTGTGCACTACCACAGCTTGCCTTACATATTCTGTATTTGTGTCTGTGTTGGTATGTTTAGGAGTATCTGTGGCAACTTATGTGAGCAAATGCCTAGTGTATATGAGAGAAAACCACATATGTTGGCTCACACCTGTAGTCCCAGTACTAGGGAGTCTGAGGCACAAAGGGGTGTTCCGGGCCACTTTTATTTTTTGGTGGAACTGGGGATTGAACTCAGGCCCTTGCACTTGCCAGGGAAATGTTATTCTACTGAGAAGTGCTTATTCTACTGAGCCATCCCTCTGGCCCCACTGTTTATCTTTTGAGCTAAGGTTTCACTGAGTCACTAAATTACCCAAAGTAGACTCAAACTTAGACTCCTTCTGCCTCAATCTCCAGAATGCTAAATTGCAAGTTTCTGTCACCACACCAGGCTGACAGGTCTGGTTTTTTGATCCTTCCTCCTCCTCTCTGCCTGGGTCACCCTCTATAGTGTCTCTGGGGACTTCCTGAGCAGTCTGATAGCATATAAAATCCCCAGAGAGCCCAGACTCTAGGGACAGAGAAACACATTGAAATTCAGACTCTGACACTGTGACTTTAAGTCATCTGATTCAAAGCCTCAGTTTCACCATCTGTAAAATAGACAATGTGGTCAGTGGGTTTTGTTGCTGTTATTTTAATATTCGTTCTCGACCGCCTGCCTCCTGACCAGACACCAGAGTCCTTTCGACTCTGGCCAAACGAATGACAGCGTTAGGTCTACGTCCAATTTGCTTAGCAAATAATAGCCAATGGGCCCTAGACCTCCCCTGGACACAGAGAGCAAAGAGGGGACCGCAGGCCCTGCCAGGGAGGCTTTGGAGGTGTCTGCGGCCGCAAGGCTCCTTCCGCGTCTGTGCACAGCGCCCTGGTGGGAAAGCTGTGAGCAAGGGCAGGGGTCCTTCCTTTAAATGGCTTTTCAGTCTGTGTCTCTTTCAAGCCCGTAGAATGGAAAGGTCCTAAAACAAGAAATCAAGCAGGGGCGGGAGGCCCATTATCCAGGGCTTTGAATGGGTCTCTCGGGACTGCGCCCCGGCCCGCCTGTGTGGCCTCTCCCCGGATTCCCATGCTCAGGAGGCGCCTACCTTCCCGTCCTCCCGCGCGGCCGCCGCCGGCGCACAAAGGCCGGGCCGCCACCTGTCGGGCTTTCCCAGGAAGGGGGCGGGGCGGGGGCGGGGGGCGGAGCGGGCGCCCATCCCCCGCGGGCCGGGCTCGGGGCGTCCTTGTCCCCGCCGCCAGCAGGAGACGGCGCCCCTGAGTCCCGCAGGAGGTGGCGGGCGGGCGGCCAGATGGAGAGCGGCGAGGACCAAGCAACTGCAGCCGCGGGTGCGGCGCTGCGAGACCTTGTCTGGCCTGAGGAGGCCCCGGCTTCATCCCCAGCGACGCAAGGGAAGAAAGAAAGGAACTCCAGTAATCACCGTTTCTTGAGGCCTTAGCCAAGCCCAGCCGTGTGGCGTGCCCTGCAGCACTGTCCAGCGTGCCCCCTCGCCGTCACCTGCCTGCAATGGTACTCCAGGCCCGAAAAATCAGGACTCAGACTGGACTCCGGTTCGCCTCACCCCAGGGCCTGAGACCTTTTTTTTTTTTTTTTTTTTT
>PVKA01041067.1:0-18325 GCA_004027165.1 Ctenomys sociabilis | reverse complement strand
GCCCGGTGCGGCCTGCCCGGTGCTCTAGGACCATGGTGCCTGGGTGAGGGGCCGGTGCGGCCTGCCCGGTGCTCTAGGACCACGCTGCCTGGGTGAGGGGTCGGTGCAGCCTGCCCGGTGCTCTAGGACTAGCATGGCATGAGGTACCAGGTAACCAAACCCAGGTCTTTGTGCTTGCCCAGCAGGTGCTTAGATTGCCAAGCTGTCTTCCCAGCCCAATTTGGAAAACTCTGATAAAATATTTCATTGTTGTTTTATAATTTCTTTTGTGTAGTTGAATAGGCTTCTGCAAGTTCCTCTTACCAATGTGGCAGTTTAATGCATCTTGAATCAGCAAAAGCATTACTTTTATTTGGTGTATTTATCCAAAAGGAAAACAATTTAATTAACCACTTTACGACTATATTTGGAAAGTGGATAGCTATGTTACTGCTAATCATTTTAGGCTTTTTTCTCTTTATTGAACAGTTTGGGGAGGAAGTGGCCTGGTAGCTCATGTTCTGGAGCCATTAGCAAGTTGTTCTCAAGGGTGTCTATTATACATAATTTAAACAAATTGAGAACAGAGAATTCAAGGACGTGACTGAGTCATATTTGTTGCCTAAAATGTTGACCGGCAATTGAAAATTGTGGAGTTATTTCTATTACCTACTAACCAAAGATATTTGTGATATTTTCTCTTGAAATCAGGCAGTCAGAGGAAATACTAGCAAATAAATAGTCATTTGCTAAGTGAAGCTCACTGTGGCTTGATGCTGTTATTTTAATAGCACAGAGGTGTTTCCTGGGACTTGTGCCGAGGGTTTCCCAGCCCTTGGCCTCCTGCACTTAGCATTTTCTACGAGCAAGGTCTTTGCCTGTGGGAGAGAGTGTGCTACAGTCTCTGTTCAGTGGGTAGTGTGGACCTGAACCATTATACAGGATGCTGCGGGCAACAGTTCTGTCATGGCTAGAGAAGTGAATGCTATTTGTAAACATAGGGCTTGCTTTGTTGGGTGGCTTACACTGATAGAGCAAAATGAAATTGTTCCCAGACATTATCTTAAATTGTTTAGACTGTTCCTGTGTTAACTATTACTACATGCCATTTCAGGCTATTCAGTTACAGATTTGCATTTGATTTGGCTTGCGAGCTGTGAGGACACAGGCTGTTGTTGCAGGTTATACACGGCTCTGGGAAATACAGGAAAATTTAGATGGCTCAGGTAGGTCTGATTTCCCAGTGTGAACAATGTTATAGGATGTTGGTCATGTACATCACTATTACCATTTTTTATTCTTCTCTTTATTATTCTTTCTCTTTTTCAGTACTGGGGATTGAACCTAGAGATGCTCTACCACTGAGCTATATTCCAGCCATTTAGCTTTTCTTTTAAGACGAGGTCTCCCTTGTTGCCAAGGCTGGCCTCGAACTCATGATCCTCTTGGCCCAGCTTCCCCAGCAGCTGAGGTTACCAGCTGGCTCACTATGCTCTGCTGATCACCAGCCTTTTGTAGAACTTATAATACATGCAGTGCGTCATCTTTTTCTTTGTCCCTTGCCTCTACCTGTGCTGAGGAAATAATTTGATTTCATTTGAAAGCAAAATACTTCACATTTTCTCCGTATTCTAACTTTAACCTTTCCAAGCATTTTTTTGATATCTCTCTTAATTTCAGTCTTTAATCAGCAACTTCCTTTAAGTTAAAAAAAAAATTAAATATTTCCTTTGTCACCTTGCTGCCCTCTTATTCTGGTGCTCAGCTGACCACATCTGATGATGTCCAGGATTTTCATGCCCATGTCACCTGTTTGCCATCCCCTCAAGCCCCTCCATATGTGCTGGCCTAGAGGATGACCGCCACCTTCGTGATGGGGCTGGTGACACTCTTCCACCGCAGTGACTATCTGACTGAATTGATCTCTTGTGGCTTACAAGGCAGTTAACCAAGGAAGAGATTTGGAGAAATCTCTGATCTGATGTTTAACTCAAGGCTGTATTTTGACAAACATATTAAAATTCCAAGAAAGTGACTCTCTTACGCTTTGAAGATAGCAATTGAAGATAAAACCCTTTTATTTATGGGTTTTGTTTTTGTCAATCTGCCACTATTTCAACTTTTCCATTTCTAAATTCTATGTGAAAATTGATCCTATTGATGCTAAATATTTTTCATAATGTTAGCAGTGAATAAGATCATAATACTGGACTTCAAAAGAGAAGCGGTGAAGTCTCGCGTGAAAATGACGGCAGAGGGCGCGTGTGGAGCAGCCCTCCAAAGGCTCGGTCACCTCCCTTACAAGCAGCACGGTTTTGAACCAACCGAACATAAATCACTTCTGTGGGACACAGGAGCGAACTGGATTTTCCAGCAGCTTATTCTACTTGGAGTAAATGCCTTCCTACTCCTAGCTTCTGATCTTATCTAATAGTAAAGGAAGAAGCCATGTGAGGAGACACTGAGTTGTCCTTGTGCCAAGACACATCCTTCTAAAAGAGCCACACATTGCAATAAGTCTGCAGAACGGCTCTATTCTTCCATGTGGCACCAAGATGACGGGTTTCAACCAAAAGAGCACAACACACTGTCCAAGTATCCATTCTCCCAAGTCAAAAGTCAAAGAAGGAGGTCAAATCTGGGACACTGAATGGATTAGAAAACTGTGGCTCCTGTGGTCATGGCAAACATTAAACAGAGCCCATCTACTGACCGTGTCAAAATAAATCATCATTCTCCGAGGTATTATTTAAGTAATAGTATTTAGCTTTCAACCAAAAGTTAAAAGACATGTCAAGAAGCGAGCCAACCAGTTTGGAGGGAAAAAGACAGTATTAGACATGGTGCTGGTGTTAGAGCAATCAGACAAGACATTTGAATCAGCCGTGCTAAGGGCCATGCTAAGGAAAGTATTCTGAGCTTCATCTCAGAAGACCCCCATGTTCTGAACAGCACTTTTCTAATCTGAAATGCAAAGAGCATGAAGTAGAACTTTAGACCAATTTCACTGTGACTGGTGGGGAGTGGAGATGACAGAGCCCATGCAAGTGTGTGATGGAGCACAGCCCCCGCATCCTGAGGGCAGCAGCAGATGTGAACCCTGAGATCCAGGCCACGCAGAGCGCAGCACGAAAGAAATTAGCAAAGCAGAGCGCTAGCTATGAATGTTGTACCCAAACTTCAAAAAACAAAAAGGGAAAATCCTGGTGAATGCTGCAAGGTGCAAACGAACAGAAATAAGAATGAGACTTCAGTTCTGAAGCCGTGAAGACAGGAGGGCTTGGGGGTGACCTGGAGTCAGGACACCAGAGCATGCGGAGATCTCACCAGTGGAGTTCTGTGTCCGGAGAGGGGGATTAAGCTTTTCTCTGACAAATCTGAGCAAGCTTCCTTCCAGAAGATGTCCCACCTTCTAAGAAATTGTAATGTTTGTTTTTCCTGAGATAACCTGGAATATATGATCTCTGAAAACAGGGAATATTGGAAATTGAACAACTTACTTTAAAATTACACAAGGCCAAAGAAGAAATCTTGAGAAAATATAAAATGCATTTTGAAATGCATAAGGTACAAGTAACAGCTTGCTGAAATCTAGAGAATACCACAAAACATTTCTTCAAAGGACATCTTTGCATTAAGTGCAAATATTAGAAAAGAAGAAATTTATAAAAGCCACATTCTGGGTTGGGGATGTGGATCAGTGGCACAGAGCCTGCCAGACCAGCAAGAGGTCCTGAGTTCAACTCCCAGGACAAATAAAAAAAAAAAATTAATCTCATCTTAAGCTTTCTCTTTTAAAAGTAAAAAGAAGCAATTTAAGCCTAACACAAGTAGAAGAAATCATAAATATTAGAGCAGAATTCCATGCAATTTAATACAAGACAATAATAAATTCAATCAATGATACAAAGTCTACATTAAAAGTTACTTACTACAAAAGTACAGTAATCAACACAATAAAATTTCCATAAAGGAATAGATTTTTTTTTAATAAATCAATTAATGAAAAAGAAAAGGTTCTCAAGAGACCAAAGGAGAAGTAATGAATTGAGCATTGATACACAAATACCAATGCAGGAATCCAGGATGAAGAACAGGAAATAGTGCAGAAGAGCCGATCACCTTAGAGGCAAGAGGGAGCCAGCCGGGGTCCCAGAAGCCTGCATGACTGACTCACAGTCAGTTGTGCGCTAAGATAAAGTGCAAAACTTTCAAAACATGTAAAAGTAATCACATAAAAATCTAGCGAACCTCTGGTCTGGTGGTAGTGTTTTTCAAAACAATGATCCACACAAGGAGAAGTGCTAAGTTGGATTGTGATGAACAAAATGAATGACTGATGAATATTCTTTTAAAATACAGCAGTTTCTTTATTAATGGCAAATACAAGTCATACAGATTATTTATGGACACATTTTGGAATAGCTAATCAAGCTAATACATTAATACTCACACATTTAACCATTGTTTACGGGTTGTTTAGAATGTTTCCACCCTGCGCTGCCAGTTTTTAAGAACATAACGTATTGTTACTGACCCTGAGTACCGCGCTGTGCAAAGACCTTTTGCACTTAGGCCTTCGACTGAACGTTTCTGTGTCTTGAACAGCACCACCAACCCTTCAGTCCCTCTTGTCTGACAACTACCATTTCAGTGAGATTGTCTGAGAAGGAATTTACAACTAAAAATATAGAAGTCTTAACCCTCAATAGTGAGAAAACAATCTAATTAAAAATGGACCAAAGACCTAAATGAGCATCTTATCAAGCATGTGCAATGACAGACATTTGCAAAATGTTCAATGTCCGTTTCCAGTAGATTAATGTCAAATGAGACAAAGGATAATACCACTATTATGATAATATTATACCTTCGCCTTCTAGAGAAGGCTAGAACTGGCGGTGTGATGATGGATCTGGGTTGGGCACACGAGTGGGAACTCCACTGACTGTGAGCTAAGTAAACCTTCCCTTTGTTAATTTTGGGTGTTGGGTATTTTGTCCCAGCAATAAGGGAAAAGTAACCAAGACAAATAGTCAAGCACAGAAATAGCCCCAGACACCAGCACGTGCATCAGTGTGTCGCGCACACATGTGAATTCCCCGCTTTCCGAGCTGGAAGGGCCTGTACTCGGTGATCCTGCAGCACCACACTGGACTCCGGAACCACGGCTTCTGAGGAAAGAACCCCGGGACCCTGGAGAGCTGACTGGCTATAGCGATGGGCTTGTGTTTTGCGAGGCGAGCCCACAGCAACTGCAGGACACAAAAGTTGTGAACAGGGCGGGGTGGTGAGTCGCAGGGGAACAGAGACCTTTGAGAGCTTCCTTCCTACCAGTGCCACGTGCTAGGGCAATTGGAGAAACAACAAGTTGTGCTGGGCTGTAACCCAAGGTGTAAGTTTTTCTGTATTCACAGTCACATAAATAAAGAGGAGGGAATACAAAGCTCTTGTGCAGAGGGATCCATGCGACTTGTGCACGCATCCTGCGCTCCAAGCACTGGGCCATGCCTCACTCCTGATGCCTGGCCCACCTGTGTGGCTGCATTCTGAAGTGCACAGCACAGAGAAGTCGTAGGACAGCCTTGTGCAGGGAGGAACGGGGAAGCAGGAGTACTGAGAGTCACGTGGCGGCAGGTGCCCCAGTACAGAGTCAGGCGGGGGACGCTGCAGCTGTGGCCTCCTGCAGGCTGACAGAGAGAGAAGCCCCACACCACGCCAATGCAGGCTACCCAGGCCCTTCCCATAGAGCTTACACTTGTTCAGCCTGTTGGGAAAACAGTGGAAAACCGAAGCAGTCACTGTCAGAAGGAAGCCACGGAGACACACCTGGAAAGTGTGGCACGATGTGGAGTAGATGGACACCAGGGTGTAAAGGTTGGAGCGAGGGCAGGTGAGGAGCGCTTAGCTTCCGGAGTCCTCAGCATTTCCTGACCAGAGCAGGTCCACAGCTGCTGGGTCCCCAGCTGCCCAACAGTCAATGCCAAAGAACTGTCCACTAGCTTTTGGATTTGTCTGCGAGTCTAAAACTGTCCTCAGACACCAAAATCTAAAACAAAAATTCAAATCTGGTTTTGCAACAGAAAGCTAAAATTATTTGTGTTCTCTTTGATTTGAGAACAATAATTTAGACATCGATGTCTGCAACTTTCTTTGCAGGAAAATTACTGTGAAAGTCTCTGTACCACGTTGCTCTACGTGAAAAGCATCCCCGGAATCTATGAAATACATGAGCACCTTTTGTGAGTGAACCAATTCATGCAAAAGTTTTACCTAATTTCCTGCAGTAGTGTAAAGGTAATTCATTAAGATTCCTGCAGTGATTTTATAAGCATAAATGTTACCAGTGATCCTTAACCAGCAGAAATTGTCAAAGCGATTTCTTTAACTCTTTGTCTGCTGAAATTAAGGCAGCTTAGGCCATTGATGCTTGTGTGAAGTTGGAGAATTGTACCGTATTTTGAAAGAACTGTGACCTGCACTTGTGGAGGAAAATGCTAGTGTGAAGCAGCATACAATGCTTGTCCATCAGGAGTATTAAGCACATCAGCAGGGTCTGAAGGGGCGTGGTACCAGGACAGCACTGCAGAGCCGACACATGGCAGCCATGGGGTCATGACGTGGATCAGAACCCTGTCTCTAAGAAATGATGTTTTTGAATCACCAAGTCATTCTTTGGGTAGGTGAGATAGCTCAGAGATCTAAAGCGCCTGCAAAGGCAAGTGTAAAATGACTGCGGCTCAATCTCTGGAATCACGTGCCATGCTGGCCCCACCCCCAGGTGGGCCACACAGGCCACAAAAAAAGTAAGATTAAATTAAATTAAATTAAAAATCATTCTTTCTCTTTGGGAGTCACTTCTTTTGAGGTGCAGCTTAACTGACTCATTCCTTAACCAGAAATATGAAAGAGACTTACAGACATCTAACTATAGGAATGCCTTTGTCTCTCTGCTGCCAAAGATATAAAATAGAATTTGAAATAGGCATTGATAAAAAACGGTGCTGAAAGTACATTACGTTTCTGAATTGTAAGAGAATATGGAAACCTGTGCGGGGCCTGACCCAGCTACTCCAAAGCCTCTGCAGCCTGAGCATGCTATGGAGCACACTTCCGGTCACCAGGGGCCACTGGATGAATTTATACAGGGATAAGTCGCTGGAAAATGATCCGTCACCATGCACAAAAGAGGGAGGCTCAGCCCCTGCCCAGTTCTCTACTGGACTGGTGAGGAGAAGACCAGCCTCAAAGGGAGAAGCACTGTGCTCAGAGCGTGGAGAGCTCACCTGGCAGCGATTGATAGAAACTACTGCAGGTCTCAGCCCGCCCGTTCTACCTGTGGTACGTAATCCTCAGAAGGGAAACAGTGCATTCTGGGAACAGGGTTGCTGTCTGCTGGCTTGGTGTGGTTGACAGAGGAAGCAAGGCGGGATCTAAAAGATTCTTTGGGGGTGCAGCAAAAGAGAGCGAGCTGACCTGTGTCAGTGCTGAAGAATAAGTAAAGGCACTGCTCTGCACAGCATAGCTCTCTGCGGGGAAACCAGATTGAACTGCTGAGCGGGAGCAGCCAGAACTGGGAACTGCTGCAGAGGGCTCAGATTGCAAAGGACACCTGAACTGTACCACCGGCAAGTGGAGGAGCGTGCAGAGGGATCCTTGTTGACCTAACGGCAGAACGAAAGCCTGGTGGCTGGTTCAGAGCCTCTCAGTGTGAGTGCTCACGGTCCTCTGGCTGCAGGTGCTTGGAGAAAACCCTTTGAGGACCAGGACTCTTGGGGTGAAACCCAGGGCAGCCCCACAGAAGTGCATCTTGCAAAGGAGCCCCGGGGAACCGGGACAGCTCTCTTCCTGATTCTGTCTCTAGTTCTGTCCTGGTGGAAAATCATACCAACAAAAATCTGCAGAGCCCCGTGGTGATGGGGAAAGGAAGATGGGGCATCACCATTGTTGTAGAAATGAGCTGAAAATTTCTAAAGTAGTGGTTACCACAAATATGAGAATAAATTTTACTTTTACCATTAAATTCAAAAGTTCCTAGGAACTTATGATTTCTTTTTAAAAAATCTTCCTACTGAAAAAATATGTACATTTTGGCATGGCCCATAAAGTTTTTCTAAAGGAATTATTTACTATCAAGAAAATTCTAAGAGAAACACACGTACAAATATTGGCCACATAACTAGCTGCTCTCTTCCAAAGACATGAGTCCCACATTCAATCCAACATGAAAGCAGCGCTTTGAAATATGTTGAGCTTCAACTCATCTGTGGATTCCATTCCCCATCAGATGAGTCTCAACGTGCCTTTCTCACGCATTATCGATGGTTCGCAGGTACAGATACATCACAGATATCCGTTGTCTGTGGCCTTGAAGCCCCACTTAGAATCGTTTTCGTAATTTAGATTTGCGCTGTGATTATGTCTTAGAGCTTTATTTATGCCATAGGGTGAGGGATGGCCACATAGCTACTTAGTAGGAGGGTAATGACAGCCCGGTGTCATCTGCTGGAGTCCCCAGCCATAACATCACACAGTGGGAGGAAGTGGGATCTGGGGAGTGGACAGATGATCAGGACAGAACCTGACTTTTCAGACCCCTAGAAAGAGACCGCTGCCAGTAGAGGGACTCCCCTGTCCTCCTGTCCTCCTGTCCCTGTGGCTGTCACAGCAGGAGGCGCATGGCTCTCACTGCCCTGTGCTGCCCCTGCAGGGTGCCTCACACCTGGACTGTGGACTACAGAGAAGAAGAGAGAACTTCCTGTTGTTCATTAGCCCCCAGGCTAGGTTACTTCTTTAGGGCATCCCAAACAGCCTCTGTGCTTTCAGCCTCTGCGCTGCTCTAGTTTCTCCCCTCTTGGGTTGTTGTTTTGTTTGGCTCCAGTTGTCTTTTCCTGTTTCATTTCCTCCAAGTCAGTGACCAGTCTCACATAGAAATCTGGTCTGTGCTGTGTCTCCACGAGGTGGAGGCTGCTTTCAGAGTGGGGCTGGGGTCATGCCTGCCCCCAGTCCTTCAGAGAGGTCCCAGACACCGCACCTCTCACTTCTTTCCCCGGCTGAGAATCCTGAACTCTTCCCAGTGAAAATGAAGAGAGAGGAAGCCAAGCGTGGGGAAGCCAGGAGCGCACACTTGCATGAAGAATAGTGAAAGGCTCCGCTGGTATCTTGGCCATGGAAGTTGAAAGCAAGCCTGAAGAAGAATGCCTTCAGGGGCCATCAGCGCACCAGGAAGGACTTCCTCTTAGCCTCGGAGAGGCAGAATATTAAGAAAATCATGTAAGTTTAATTTACAAAACTAACAGAAGCGAGGGGGGCATTGTGTTACCAGCATGACTGTGATGCTGGTGGCACAAGCAAGACACACTTGTATGGAAGCAGGACGAGACACAAAGGCCAGGCAGCAATGACACTGTCCTTGTGTTCCTCACAAAGGGTGGTGAGAAATAGGTCCAGCTAAATGAATGGTCCTCACTGCTGCCAGGGTGAATGCCAAGCTCCATGAAGCTTGTCCACCAATCTTCCAGTGGTCGAGCTCCATGAAGAAGGCCACCCTGCCCCCTTCTGAGATAACTAAACCTACCAAGGAATGAAGAGGGAGGCAGGCGCGTTGCAGGGCCCTCCAGTCCGCACGCATCCTTCTGAGATCTCCACCGGCCGTGCCTGGGATGGGATGGCCAGCGCACCAGCACCTGGAGGATAGGGAAAGTCAGTGCCCGTCCTGCCCTGGCCTGTACCAGCATGCAGACACCCAGAGCTCCATGAAGTGCCAGTCCCTACTGGCTCTTCATAAGAGGTACACGGACTTCTGCATGGACAGGACGGATGCAGCTTGGGCTCGGAGCGGATCATAAGAGGTGGAGAGACCAGTCCCAAGGAGAGTTGGTGATTTTCACGCTGAATAGGAAGGCTTCTAAGGAGGGCCACGAATAATAGAAAGCAGTGGTGATGGCGGTGACGGCAGCAGCAGCATGCCCCGAGGCAGTGGCACTGCCATTCCTTCTGCAGCCCTTAGCCTCGGAGAGACAGAATATTAAGAAAGTCCCTTCCTAGGACTCCTTGGTGTCCCTCTGTACATTGAACCTGACTCCTCTGGAGACAGTGTCTTGCTGGTAACCATTTGCCTTCCTCTTCTGTTCCTTCTGCAACCTCAGTGGAGAACAGAGGCTGGTGAAGCACAGAGGGGAGCCAGCACTGTACAGCATGACCATACAACTCTGCATTCTATGGTGTGGCAGGGGCCTTCTCTCCTAGTATCCCCTGACTGTCCCAGGTGCCACAGAGGTCAAGGTAAGGGGGGACCTTGCTTCCTCACCGCCAGAATGCCTGTACTAGATCCCATCTGCAGTGGTCTTTGCCTCCCACAGGTTTTTGTCTTTCCCATGGTGGCCAAACTCCCTTGCTTTTGAGAAGCACCATGCTCTAAATTAACAGAAACACCAACATATTATAAGTCAGACTCTTCTTCTCAAACTCAGAGCTATACTGGAAACACTACTTCCACAGATATTTCTGGTTAAGTTATTGTGTGGATTCTTCAATTATTCATCTAAGAAATGCCTTCTTTATTGAGCATCTGCCAACTGCCAGGTATGGCATTTACTTCTCAGAGTATAGGAATAAAGAGCAAACATGCTTCTGCCTTTAAACACAGGTGCCCCCAGGTGGTGTGTGGGTTCTCTTACCCGTGTGTCACCACAGACGCATTCCCAAGTGCTCGGCTCAGGCTGTGAGTAGCACATGCTGAGCACTGGGGTGGGGCAGGACACCATTCTGTGGAGGCTCAAGGGTGGGAGGCCTCATGTGTACTGAACAGCCCTGGGACACAGCATAGGGTGAGACCCACCAGCTCTATCCTTGGGGGGACAACACAGAAACCAATCAAAGCTGTGAGCAGGACCTTGTGCCACTGGGCTATATCCCCAGCCCAGCAGAGAAGTATAAAAATGAGCTATAAAAAGTAGAGCCATGTTAATATGCTGAGCTGTATAAAGCTCAAGTCAACAACTTCTGACATTGCCAGTCCTACGGATAACCCACTACTATTATGGGCTACTGGACTATTTTGGATTATTTTGTTGAATTTATGCACCTACAATATTTAAATGGCATCTCTGACAAAACTAAAAAAAAATGGGGATACAAATGAAGGACCATTTTGTATCTGTATATACAAAATAGGATAGGTATACAGCTACTTGCTCATAATTTAATAAGGAGAAGGATCTGTACTAATAGTGTTTGGACAGGATATCATGTCTGCGTCTTATACTATGAATACTATGAAGACAACAATATGCAATGTATTAATTATTGAAACTGTGCTACTAACCTGTTTTGAAACCATCTCATTTTTGTTTCTCAATAAAATTTTTTTTTAAATGACAGAGCCAGAATTAAACCTGTCATTTGTCCCATTTCAGCTGTTTCATCCTCGTGCTTATGGCACACTTACTTTATAAGAAATAATGTTAAAGTTCCAAAAACAGAAAAGCGGCAGGCATTCTGGCATGCGCCTGCAGCCCGGCCTGAGGAGGCTCAGCGAGTCCTCCTGGGCAACTCCAGGAGACTCTGTCTTGAAGTGAAATCGTTGGCAGGGCTGAAGTCCACCCCAGGCCTGCCATCGGATGTGAGCACTGAAAGGGGCTGCAGTGCCCGAGCTGCAGTGCTGGCAGTGAGGGGAGCATTGATGAGGTACTAAAGGTGAAATTGTCATGCTGATTATTTTAACATACACATTCAAGAAGCATGGGATTGGAGAATAAATCCAGCTCTCTGTTTGTAGGGCATTTGGAGGGATAGGTAATGACGAAGTGGTGCCTGTAATCCCAGCACTTAGGAGGCTGAAAACAAGAGGACCAATAGGAGTCCAGTCTGTGTAGTAAGACCCTGTGGGCTCTGTACTACATACATAACAAATAAATAAACTCAGGAAAGAACCAGAAAAGTATGTGGTGCTGCCTTAAACCGCTTGAAATAAATTACATGCTCAGACCACAGTGCAGGTCAGGAAAATATCAACGACCCATATTTTCACCCCCCTTGTAAACAAATCTGGAAAACATTGTGTTTTCTCAGAGCATATAAGCAAACTATGCTGTTTAGAACCTGCATGGGGAGAGTAACACAACGCACAATTAATGTGGGGGTGGGGGGCTGGGGTGGGTCTGGTGCCACGGCTTCACATGACCATAACCTTTTGGGAAGAATCTGGAGAAGGAGAGGGGAGAGTGCACTTAGCGGGGTGACGCAGGGGAGACCTGGGTCGACTTCACCCTCACTGACCTTGAGTCTCATGGCTTCTTTTCTGAGCTCTCTGTACAAAGTGCTTGCTTGATAGTCTCTTCCTACAATTTGTCCCTTAGTGCAACAGCTGGCCTTTAGGTACATGCTGGCTTTGAACCAATCCAAATGTCCCTCCAGCTCGCCCCAGAGCCCCCTCCACCCAACGACGCTGACCAGGGCTGAGCCCTCACTGCCACATGTCCTCATCTTATTTAATCATTGTTTATTTTGAAAAAAAAAATCCTAATACAAATCTAACATGGTTATGATAGAAACTTGCAAGAATCCTAAAATATAAGGTGTAAAGTTAAAACCTTTCACATTATCCTGACAGGGAGATAACTGCTGAATGTCTTCAGCAAGTTCCCTCTTACCTCAGTCTTCCCCTCCCTTGCCCTTGCACGTGTGTGTGCGTGTGTGCTCACACACACACACACACACACACACACACGTACCTACGCATGCACGCATGCACATCCCACACGAGCATCACACACTGCACGGGCACCTCAGTGCCTGTCTTTCTGTCTCCAGCCCAGCCCCACCTTTGCAGCGCAGTCTCCCCAGGTAAGTGTCACTAGCTACTCTAGTTTATCACTTGATCCCCATCTTCCATGCCCTACTTCGGATTTTACCGCCTCACTGCACTGTGCTATTCCTGTGGCAGGACCCAGGTCTCACTCCTGTGAGCGAGTGGCTCACAACCTGCTTTCATGCACCACGCTATTTCTTTACACTTTCCATGTGCATGTTGTTACCTGGCTGGTTTCTTGTCCAAGCTCTTCATGTCCTGAGCAAAGAATCCAGAAGGGTGCAAAGAGGGAGCATTGGAACTGGTGGTTTACTTGAAAGACCAGCTTGGGAAAGAGCTCACGCTGCGAGGTGCTAGGTGAGGGTTCCAGCCCTGCTGCTGGGGTGAGATCCGGTCTGGTCAGAGGGTGACTGCTGTGTGGAAGGGCCACAGCATTCCCTCACTCCCAGGCTGGTTGGACCTGTCAGGGCCTCTGCAGGAACCGTCCCAGCCTCCAAAGCCTGCAGGGGCCTACTCTGCACTGTTGACCTGGTGATGGGCTGCAGAGGCCCCCGGCACAGGCCTGGACCTGCAGTGTAGTTGGGTGGTGACCAGGTTACCTCTAACCGGTGGTTAGACCTGGGCATCCGGCTCAGGTTTGACTGAGGAGGCAGATCCAGGAAGGACTCCATGTGGCCCTCCCTCCCGCCTTCTTCCCTTTGCAGTCCTTTCCTCAGTTATCTGGGGCCTGAGGCCCCACCCCAGAAGAAGCTTCAGGCAAGCAGACCTCTCTTCCTTTCCTTGTCTTTTCCTGCTGTCCTCCTGCCTGAGTGGGTCACACACCCATGTGCTTAAAGCAGGAAAGCGTGCAAGGCTTGTCACGAAGCAGCCATGCTCCCCTCAACTCCGCTCGGGAGTTTCCCTGCCAGAGGCTGTCATACTCTCCTCTTTCAGGATGGTCCTTGTTTTGTTTTGTTTGTCTTTTTAAGACAGCATTTCACTATGCAGTTCAGCTAGCCTTGAGCTCATTTTGTAGCCCAGGATGGTCTCGAACTCATGGCGATCCTCCAGCTTCAGCCTCTCCGGTGCTGGGATTACAGGCGTGTGCCACTCCACCAGGCTCAGATAGGTCATGTCAGGTTTTCATCTCCATCTCTCAGTGCATCACTGTGTATTGCTGCACCTTGATTCCGCCTTCCCAGTGTGGGGGATGGAGATTGTCACTACCTGCCCAGCCCCCTGGCCCTGGGCTCTGCCTGGGGCCCGCCCTGAGGGGTGCAGGTCTGCACAGGACACCACTGCGCCTCGAGCACTGCTCGCTGCGTGCTAGGCCGGCCTGTGCTCTGTGTGCTGCTCAGCACAGCAGCAGCTGGACACATAAATATTTGCTTTCTCCTGAAGTCATAATTACTGACCTCAGGATGTTTACAGAGGGAGCAGTGAAAATGTGCTCAACGATAATTCAGTGGTTATAAAATTTTAAATGATTGTAATAAAAGTTTTTAATTTTTATTGCCATAAAAATTTACCATCATTAAAATCTCAAATTACAGTTTAATCATAAGAAGGGCCCAGCACACCCTGCCTTCATGAAGATGTAGCCTTCCAACTGTGTCACCATCTGCATTATCTGCCACCAACTTGAAACTCAGAGGAAAAGTATGTGTTTCTTGTTTTCTGACTTTGCATCAACAGTGGAAACTCTGGGTGTTGGGAGCGGCCATCTGGAAACCTGAGACCCTGTCCAGGCCCTTGCAGTGGCAGCTCTACCTGACTCGGAGTGACCTAGCACCTCACAGCGTGAGCTCCGGGCCCCGCCCCTCCGGGTCTCTGCTGCTGTGTGGATGCTGTTGGCTGGCCTGGTCCTTGGCTGGGCCATGGTAAGGGGCCTCTGCAGTCAGTGCCTGGCATCTTCCCGGGCCCCCAGATGGCTGCTGGGCTTTGCAAGGGGTCACTTTCTGCCATGCTAGGGACTTGCATTGCTGCCGCTGCAGCTTCCAGCCTGTCGTGACTGTGAAGTGGGTGCTGTGGCTAGTCTGCCCTGGAGGCCCACAAGGTTACACCCACTCTGGGCACTTAGCAACTGAGGGGATTGACTCAAAATAGAGAAGAAAACCAAGACTGGGGATGTAGCTCAGTACAAAAGCCCTAGATTCTAGGCCCAGCACCACCCCATCCAAAAAAAGGGAAAAAAAACAGCAACTACATGCAGGGTGGAAGGGGCAGGTGCTACACAAGATCTGACCCTCTGTGAGGATTGGCTTGGCTGCTGGGTTTGGCCTTGTTCTTTTCAGAGGTATCAGGTATCTGAAACTGGTCCTTGAACGTCGGAATAGAACTGCAGAGGGCAGCAGGGACACACCTGCCAGAAATCTGCCGAGTGAGTGGCGGGCAGCAGAGTGGTAACCTGCCCACGGGTGCTGGGTAGGCTTTCCTGAGAACATTTTCTTCCTTCTGCCCTGTTGTGAAGAAGCAGATCTATTTTTTAAAAAGTAACAATAGTATATGCTTTCTATTATAATTTCTAGTTGCTTATAATTACAACATTGCAAACTTGTAACAGTGTTGGACCTTTTCATCTGAGCATTCATTGGCTTTGAAATTATTTTCCTTTTCCATGATTCATTAAATGTGTTATCTGCGAAGAGGGAAGAGACACAGCCCCGCGGAGTCTGCATTACCCGGAGCTCCCGCCCCCTTCCTGGGAGCCCATGTGTAGCTCCCTCCAGCTTGCTGCTCTCCCGAGGTGACCCTCCCTGAGTGTGAGCCTGCAGGCAGGAGCGCAGGCAGCAGAGCAGGCATGGTTGGCCCCATGTGCCGTGTGCTGCAGCTGTCCGTGCGGGTACAGCACCCTTGCGTGACACTGCTTTTGCACTGGTGATCATTTTGGGGGAGAACATAACACAAATGAGGTGAGGCTGTCTGCAGCCTAATCATACCTGGAAACTTAGCTGCTCCAAACAGACTGCTTTGTCAGAATTTCTGCCTCGCATTGGGAAGAGTCTGGGGGTGGGGGAGGAAGACAAGCAACTTAAACTTTAGGGAAAAAAAAACCCCACAGCTCCATTACATAAGCAAAACACCAATATAGATAATTTATGAGAGTATAACAGAAAGTGCCTCCCCACCAGGGTACTTCAGTTTGTCAGTGGCCCAGGTGACAGTTGCTGCTCTGGTTCTGATTGCTCCTATCCCTTAGAAACTCTTGGTCAGTGTGATCTTGTCTTACCCGGGAGCATCTTTATTCTTAGTAATCCTTAGTAATCGTAGTCTTAGTAGGTGGGAGAAGGGGACTCGCCCCTCATGAGGTAACGGGAAGTCTCAAAAGGGCGGCACCAGGACTCCCGAGCCTGCACTCACCCCTCAGGAAAGCGGGCAGCACCAGCCGCTGTGGCGTCCTGACCCCCACGAGGCCCAGCATGTTCAACCGCCCAGTGCATGTTGTGTAAGCCAGTCAGCATTGTGAATCGGCCTTTTCTTCCCTTACAGGTAGTCTCTCTGGACCTGTATTATATTAGGCTCTGTGGCAAATGCTGTGAATACCACAGAACCAAAGGATTTTCTCAAGTGGCACTTGCAATCTAGTGAGGGATTTGCAATTTCAGAAACTGGTGTGTGTTTAAAACACCAGATAGGAATCATCACTGAGAACACAGGGAGGCATCTGCAAGTTGGTGTATGTGGGGAGGAAGAGCTTGAATAAGGGAATCTGGAAGGAAGGCCCTCGCCCTGGGCTCCCGCGAGGCCCGTGCAGGCAGGAGCGTGATCCGGGTGGTAGCCAGGTTCAGAGTCGGATCCGAGGAGTCTGGAGCACTACGAAGAGGCCTGAACAGAGCAGAACCCAAGCGAGCAGGGGGTTTCTCTGTGAAATAATCCACCGAGCTGGACTCGTGCTAGGTGCCATTGTAATGGTGCGGATTTCCAGTCACAGGGATCATTTCTATAGGAACAGAGCAGTGCTGCCTAGAGTTCTGTGCAGGGCGTTATTTACAGTAGTGATAGCTAAACACACCAGTGTGTGGCAGTGAAATGGTTTGATGACTTTGGTATATAAATGTGATGGAATATGATACAGTCATTTAGGTAATGACATGGAAGGCAAATGCTCAGGATTAACTGTTAAGATCAAAGTGAGAATATAAAACTGGAAGCTTGACTGTCTTCCGACCAATGACTCAGTGGATGCACTGCCAGCTACAGTATCCCGTGCAGAAGAAGAGCTGCGGTCCTGGAAACAGCGGCCTTGAGCCCTGGGGAGCAGGGGCCACTGGGCTTTCTTTCTATACTGTTTTTAAATTTCTGAGAAACATATTAATTTCATAATATAAAACAACTTTTAAAGAGCAGTATTTCTATAAGATCAAATTATGATGTGGTAAGTTTTCTAACTTTTCTGAAAATTCATGAAGTGCATGATGGGTGTTTCTAAGTCATAAGCAATTTGGCCTTTTGGAAGAACCTGAGGTCCTTCATCAACATGTGTTTCAAGCTGCTTCACACCTTAGCAGCTCTGCTGATGGCTGCGTGCCTCTTGCAGTTCACATCTGAGAGCAAAAGGTTCCAACGTCATCGCCCCTTGTAAGCAGAAGTGGAAGTATCAAGGCTGGAGGGCCCAGTGAGAAAGCTGGAGCTGCTTCCAACATAAATCCCAAGGCAAGATGTGCTCTAGGCAGGGCGTGTGGCTGCGTGGTGGCGCTCCTGTCTTGCTCGGCCTAGAGCTCAATCCCCAGCATGCAGACAACAGCAAGGCGAACTAAACAAGACCCTGCTCTCCCGTCCGCACAGTCGCTACTCCCTCGGACCACCTGCTCCCTGGGAGTCCTGCCCACTGTTCACCAAATATGCTCCCTCCCCAGGCTGAGCCTCACGTTGCAGTGGCGAGGACAGGGTGAGAGCTGCATCAGGTGACGTGGATGCCTGACAGTCATGGGCAAGAGTCGAGGCCTCCCCAAGAAGCATCTTGCAAGCTTTCATTTTTAAAACACAGGGAATGATAATGCTAGTGACTGGAGAGCCAGCACTCGCTGTGGGGCCCCCTAGGGATCACGCTCCTGTGCTCTGCAGCCTGGGGGTGGGGAAGGTACAGCGGCACCCATGCACTGTCATAGTACTGTGCAGGGGACCTCCGGCACCCACTGTGGCTCTGGGTCCTGCCATCCACACCAACCATGGTGGTCAAAGCTTCTGCTGCCAGCCACAGAGGTTGACCTTTGGAGTCACATGTGATGTGCACTTTCTTGGACTGGCTTTTGCCCACTCAGTAATAGTATTTAAGGCTCTTCTATAAGTTTTCATGACTTAATAGCTCAGTTACTGGTATAGCTGAAGGATTCTGGTTTTTGGATGCACCATAGGTTATTTATGCGACTACTGATTGAAGGTTGTCTTTGCTGGTTCCATGTTTTGGCAGCCACGAATAAAGTTTATGTGAAGAGCCAGACGTGGACGTTAACGTGCACATAGAGATGAGGGGATGGGAGGGTGAATGATATGTGGACGGGTGGTGGGTGCATGGACGGTGGGTGGATGGATGGTGGGTGGTGGGTGGGTGGTGGG
>PVKA01041066.1:0-18320 GCA_004027165.1 Ctenomys sociabilis | reverse complement strand
TTTTCATCACCTTTTTTGGGTTGTTGAAATAAATTTTTAAAGCTTAACAATCAATATGTTTTGTGAGCTTGGTTCATTGATGCAGATAATTTAGTCCCACTCTGACTAAAACCGTGATGTAAGTTTTTATAGTTTTAGCAACATTATTTTAATTAGATATATAAGGTATGTTTTTAAAATAAATATTCTCTAAAACAATCATGCTTCAAACACAAAATAGTACACAAAAATGTAACAATTTACAAATTATCAATCTGTTAAACTTAGAAAAAGTACTGTTATTACAAAATTTAAAAAAAAAACTTTAAAAAAGACACGCTAACTTCAAAAGTACAAAATTTTGATTTAAAAAATGCCTCTCTATGACTGCTTCAATTTATTCTGCTATGCCTTATATCTCTGAAATGCCTCGGATATTTAAATGGTTAATGTTTGTAACACAAATTTATACAAATTTTTATATCAATAATAAGCCAACATGTATCCTAAATAACCCTCAGTAGAAACATGAACCATTAATGATAACGTGGCATGAATTTTACACACAGCACAATAAACAGTCCTACTAGGCTAATGATATTTAACAGAATATGGTTAGTCATGTGCTTCTGGTATTAGTGAATATGCTAATAATCCCACCAAACAGCAATTCCATTATCTCCTATTTTTCTCTAAATTCCTGTCTCCAGGTTGGCATAGCCCTGTGCAGGATAGGTAAAAGTGGTTGTGAGCCTGTTCTCCTGTTTTTGGTACATTGTTCCCAACGTTGGCCAGGTCTTCAACCCAGAGGGTACCCTAACGTCGTTTTCAACCTTTTCCTTTAATTTTGCCTATCTTCTTTGCTTTTCTGCGTTTTTCTCTTCCTTTGTCTATCTAGAATTTTCAATTCAAGTGTACATAAATATCTTTCTTGAAAATCTGGTGATTTCATCAGCAACAATTTTCTTTTTCTGCCTTTTCCCTTATCTCTGTTTCAAGCCTCAGGAATTCTGTTCTTCTGCTGGTTGTAACTTTCTAGCAGAAATTTTAGTTCAAGCTGGTGTGGCGCTCTTTCTGCCACTTTTTCTCTTTTCTCTTGGAAGCATATTTCGTTGACAGTTCTATGTTTCTGCTTTTTCCAAGATTCAATTGCCAACTTCTGTTTCTTCTTCTTGATTGCCTTCTGGTTTATTATGAAAAAGTACAGGAATGTTGTCTTCTCTTTTAACTTGAAAATTTCCTGCTTCTTTTGCTGCTTTTTAGTTTTCCAATCCTGAATAGACTCTGTTTTTCTTTCTTCTAGAGTCAGAGCTTCTTGAAACCCTTTCTCATGCTGTTAAGCTTTACCCTGTGTTCTTCCTTGAAGGTGTTCTAGAACTTCTGTCATGAATGCATGCTTCCCTTTACCATTGTTTCTCACCTTTATAAAGTTCTATCTATAACTATCTCAGCTCCCCTGACGCCCTCCTGTTCACTGAAGGAATTTTTCAAAATATACCACTGCTTCTGGAAGAGTATTTGGTGTTCTTTTATCTACAGGAACTGCTTGAAATTGCTCTGAAAGCTTTCTCTTATTTCTGAATTACCCAAAGATAAAGTGTCAATTTTTCTTGATATGGCAATCAATCCATTACATATTGCTTTCTCTTATTTAATAAGCTCATTGTGCCTCAATCTTTGTTCTTCTTAAAAGTGTAAATTGCATTTGTCAATTTCTTCCATCATTTCTCTGAGCTTTTCAACAAAATCAGGTGTAGGCTTCACATGTTGTAACTGAAGCTGAAGTTTCTTTACATTGTTATGTTACTAGATTTTTGTTCTTTCCATGCTATTTATCAATTTATTTTCCAATTCTTCCAGCATACTATGCTCAATTCTTAAGTCATTTTCTCTGGTTGTAGAAATAACTGTTTATCTTTTTCTATAATAATAACTTGATTTTTAAATTTTTCTGCTTTTCATGTGAATTCTGCTCTGTTTGTTCGACTAACTTTCTGCTTTCAGTTTTGAAGTTGAAAGAATGAATTCCACCTGAAGTACTAAAGCAGCCATCACTCTGCAGCATCACGACCGTCGTCAGAGTGGTTGTGTTTCCTCACCACATCATCACCGAGGGCCTCAGAAACCAGGTGGTCTGGGGTTCATGCAAGAACACCCTCCGGGCTTTGCAAGGGCCCAGGCTGTGCGGAGCTGCCTCAACATTGTTTTAGTAAGTTGTCTTTTCTGATCCTATAGCAATAATTTCCCTTAAGAATCTTAAATTCAAAATGTTTTGTCTAAATCCTTATATGAAAGTATTTTCAGAAAAGATTCAGATGTTCTTCATTGAAGGAAAATCTTCTGAAATAAATTTTTATTAACTCTGAAAGCCTAGCTTTACTCATGTTAGGAAACTAATTTTACTCATCAGGAATTGCTTTGAGTTTGAAAGTAGCCATTAATAATCATTTTCTTGGGGAGATAGCTCAGTAGAATAAGCTCTTGCCTGAGTTTAATGCCCAGTCCTGCAAAAAGAAAAAATCATCATCATCATCATCATCATCATTTTCCTTAAAAACTGCAAAAAAGGCTGGCCAGATAGCTCAGCAGATTAAAGAGTACCTGCTTGGGTAGACACGGATTGGAGGTTTGATCCCCAGCCTGCCATGCTGCCATGCCCCAGGGGTAAGATGAGACAGTAATAGAGACTGGGTGTGGTGGTGCGCTCCTGTAATCCCAGCACTTGGAAAGCTGAAAACAGGAGAATCACTACAAATCTAGTCTGTGTAGTGAGACTCTGTGGACCCTGCACTAAATACAATAAATAAATAAATAAATACCACAAAAAGACCCAATCTGTATCATTTCAGGTTCAACTGTATCATTTCAGAAAGACTCCTGTGTTCTTTTTTTTTATAGTTGTTGTAGTGGATGCATACCGATTCACAGTAGGACTAAAGTTATCTTCTTATACTTTATCATGGAGAAAGGTGTGTGTAAAAAGACTTTTGGAAATACGTAAAAAGTAATATAATTAAAAATAAAAATAGAGCTGAGTAAATCATAAAATGTTGTGAACTCAGAGCTACACGCATTCTCCCAAATTGGTTTATATTCTGTAAATGATAGGTAAAGCTCACAATTTTTGCAAAGCATAAATTTGCTGTCATGAAAGACTTAACAAAAGCCTAGCTCATGAAGATAAAAAGGGCTCTGAGTGAAAGGTTTGGATTTCATTTTTATGTATTTAGAAACTCAGTTTTCTTTGTTCAATCAAAGCAAATTCACAAGAGATTCTTTCTAAACACAGTCATAAGAAACATCTTAAACCCCAGGTATACAATGATAAACTCAATTAGCTCACAACCAAAAGTAAAGTGTTACTCTTAGGAATTAGTGTTGGAAAGAAGCTGTGTAGAAGTGGATTTCAATTTTTATTTGGCTTTTATATTTGTTTATTTTATAAGAATGTATTATTTTTATAATAAATAAATGACTTTTTAAAGAAATCTTTTCAACTGGTCAGCATTTTTTTTCATTAAGAAAATCAACTCTAAGACCTGATTAACATCAGAATGTTGCTTGGCAAGTATAAAATCAGATTAAAAAAATAAGTGGTGTTCATGGATAGCATCCAGGATACAAACCTGCCAAGGCAACAGGAACAATCAGTTTGGCTCATTAGAGCTCCCCCAGCCAGAGATAGAAACCACTGACAAATCTTTGAGCTGTGAACCTTTTTCTCTAGATTCCATGTGACTCACCATCTTTCAGTAGTAACATTATTGCTCACATAAGCTACATATTGTCTTACATTTAATATCACTTTAGGATCCTCCATATAATACCACTTTATGATTTTCATTCATCATTAAACATTACTAATCATATATGATTACATAATCATATATTATTATCTCATATGATCATTGTTAGTGTTAGTCATTATCTTCATCATTAATCATTCACCATACTATCATTCATCATTAACAAAAAGTTTTATAGACAGTAACTCTGACTTGACTCTTCTTGTTAAAGAATTGCCTATTCCCATTTAGTAGTAGTAATTAATGGAAGAGAAAAATGGTAGTCCCTTAATTTTATAATGGACCCCTCCAGTAGACTGTGCCATTCATTGCAGTGAACCACATAGAGCTCGAGAGCTTTCTCATTCCAGTATTTTCATGGCAGCCACTATCAATTGACCACACTTAGCATGCAAGATTGACATCCTGCCATTCTGTCCTAGACCACCCACCAGCACATATCCAAGCCTTCCATGTTAGTATGGGTCCTGCAAGAAGCTGATGTCAAAATGGGATTAGATGTGCAAGAAATTTATTAAAGGAAAAGCCAAGGATGGAAAATGGAAGAGCTAATGCAAGAGCCATCAGGTCATGATGCAGGTCTGCTCACTGTAAAGAAAGAAAAAAAAAAAAAAAAAAAAAAAAAAAAAAAAAAAAAAAGGAAATAAGGAAGTTACTTCTTAGACTGAAATGTAGTTTTAAATGAGTTTCATCCAGGGGAGCCAGGGAGATAGCACAGTAGAATAAGTGCTTGCCTGGCAAGCCCAAGGGCCTGAATTCAATCCCTGATTCTGAAAAAAAAAAAAGTTTCAGCCAGTCCTGTGGTGAGTCCTTGAGCCAAACTTGCCCTTCAGAGAAAGCTAGCATCTTGCAGTACAGGCCTGCTTAGGATCTTTGCCAGACTTAGGAGCAGCCTAGGGAAAGCACACTATTACCACAAATATGATGAAAGATTTTGGAGTACTACAGCTCAGTCAATGGGTCAATTAGGTGGAATTTGGTGAATCTAATTTTTTTGTTTTAACCAGAGATCAAACTCAAGACTTCACAGTTACCAGGCAGGCACTTAAGCTGCTGAACTATCTCCCTGAACCTCTATATTGATTTATACAGCACAGATTGAAATCTGTTATAGCCAATAAAATTCATCTTTCTGATTTTCAACTGCAAGGAGCATAATTGACTCATAGGATGTTTCTATATCCTGTGAAATCAGTTTCTACATAGTGTTGTATCCCTGTTGTAGGCCTACACCACCCACCTCCTTTTTTGTGAAGCAGATACCCTTGCTGGATGTCTGTCCCACGGTGGCCACTCTGTTCATGTGCTATCATTCCGATTCTGACATGGTTAATGGCAATATGAGTCATGTCAGCTAGTTTAAGTTATTCTGACTACTTGGTTGTCCAGTGCCTCTTCCATAGTGAATGTTAATGTAGAATACAAAATTCTTCAGTTTGTGTCCACTCCCCTAAACTTCTACCCAAGACTTCCATGCCCTGATCTTCCCATCCTTTTCCTTCTTGGCACCTGACAAGATAGCCAAGCCATTAACTACCACCTAGGAGCTATACTTTTTTTTTTAACCTCTTTCATATAAAGTTGATAGGCAGCTCTCTTTGCTGCATCTCCTGCAAGAATGAAGACCATTCTTAGTAATCAGACTGTTGACATTCCAGAAAATGTCGACATCACTCTGAAAGGATGCACAGTTATTGTGAAGGGCCCCAGAGGAACCCTCCGGAGGGATTTCAACCACATCAATGTGGAACTCAGTCTCCTTGGGAAGAAAAAGAAGAGGCTTCAGGTTGACAAATGGTGGGGAAACACAAAGGAGTTGGCAACTGTCCACACAATCTGTAGCCACGTATAGAACATGATCAAGAATGTCACGCTGGGCTTCCGTTACAAGATGAGATCTGTGTATGCTCACTTCCCCATCAACGTTGTTATTCAGGAGAATGGGTCTCTTGTTGAAATTTGGAATTTCTTGAGTGAAAAATTCATTCGCCGAGTTCCTATGAGGGCAGGTGTTGCTTGTTCAGTATCTCAAGCCCAGAATGATGAGCTAATCCTTGAAGGAAATGACATTGAGCTTGTTTCAAATTCAGCTGCTTTGATTCAGCAAGCCACAACAGTCAAAAACAAGGATATCAGAAAAAATTTGGATGGTATCTATGTTTCTGAAAAGGGAACAGTTCAGCAGCCAGATGAGTAAGATCCAAGAGTTAATCCAAGCCAAAGAAACAAGCTTCTGGATTGTAAAGCCAATCTGATATTTTAATGAGACAATAAAAGATCTTTATTAAACAGAAAAATAAATAAATAAATAAATAAAGGTGATAGGCAAATGCATCATGTGTAACTTTTTTTTTTTTTTTTTTTTTTTTTTTTTTTTTTTTTTTTTTTTTTTTTTTTTTTTTTTTTTTTTTTTTTTTTTTTTTTTTTTTGGTGGAACTGGGGATTGAACTCAGGCCCTTGCTTTTGCCCAGGGAAGCTCTTATTCCACTGAGCCTTCTCCCTGGCCCCCAACCATGTGTAATTTTGCCCTTGAGAAGAGTCTCACCCTCTACTGTCTTTTACCTTGAAAAGCCTAAAAGATTATGGGAGGAGGTTACAGTCTATCTAGAACATACATGCAAAATCATCCATTTATATAGCCTTATCCAGTTTTGTTTTGTTTTGTTTTGTTCTGTATTTATGCAAGGTCTACAAGGGTGTTCAGGATCTCACTTTGTAGATCAGGCTTATAGTGATGCTCCTGTTCACAGCCTCCAGTGATGGGATTACAGGCGTGTCCCACGCCCAGTCTCAATCACTGTCTCAGTGCACCCCATGGGTGGGGCTGGCACAGCACACCAGCCCAGGATCAAACTGGCCACTGAGCTCTGCCTAAACAGGCACTTTGGTCTGCTGACCTTATTCCAATTTTTAGGGTATCAAGTTTTCTCAGGGGCCAACATCCCTTACCCTAACCATAGCACCATGTTTTTGACTGAACATTCAAACATTCAGAGCCTCTGAATTTCCAGCTACATGATCTTCAGCCTGTTCAACTGTGCCTGCTTTGCCACACTACAGAAGATAAGGGCGTTTAGAGGCCACCAAGGAGATCTTTTTCCTCAGTTAACCATACACCACTTGTTTAATTGTATTCTTTGTTGGCATCAGTTCATCTTAGTAGTACTGAGCTGACTTTGTTGTCTTTGAGGAGACAACAATAGCTTTTAAATAACTTCCCTATAGCTTTTAAATAACTCAGTTATCACATGTGCATATTTCCTTTGTCCTAGGACACCTTCCCAAGGTCACCATCAATGAAAATTTTGCATTTGATTCACCACCTTAAGTTAGAAACTATGTCTCATCTATCAACCAAGTTCACATTCACTTCTCCCACTGACCTTGGTGTCAGTGCCAAGTCATCATCTCAGCACTGGTTTCTTGGATCGTTCTTGGTAGTAACTTGTGTTAGGCCAGATCTTCTGAGAAGCAAAAGCCAGGATAACTCTGGGTGTGATGTTACTTGCCTGTAATCACAGCACTCTGGGAAGTTGAGGCAGGAGAATTATAAGCTCCTGCCCAGCTCAGGCAACTTAATGACTTAGGAAGAGCCTCTCTCAAAAAGAAAAAAATTTAAAGGGATTAAAGAGAGAAATAAGTGAGGTGAAAGCTCTGGATCAAATCTTCTGCATGTCTCTCCCAAAAAAAAACAAAATCCCTAATGAGATTAGAACTGGAAAAATCTATAGAAACTTCAGCCTAGAGTGTTCATCTTACCCATATGAAGAACAAAGATTTTAACCTGTGACCTTATTCTAAGGAGGTTTCAGAAAGTCAATATATGTCACCAGGCAAAGTTGCCTTTCAGAGGAGTTTTGGACCTGCCTGATACAGGCAATTAACATGACCACTGCAGGGGAGGCATAGTCCTGTCTGAACTCAGAGAAGGAAATCAGCAAAGCAGCCATTACTCCTGGTTAACTTCAGTAGGAGATGTGACAAACACATCCTCAAGGCTGTCACAGTACTGCATTTGTGACCCAAAAAGCTAACCTCAGCCATCAGAAAATCTTGATGCTTATTTTGTTCAGTTTGAGAGGGGGATAATCTTTATCCTTACGCTCAAACTGTGGAGGACTCACCCTAATTAGAGTCTGAACTGACCAGAAGGAATAAACTTAAAAGTAACATTAAATATTAGTGTATATTCTGAAGCTCAATATGCAAATTTGTGTTACAGAAACATCAACTACTTTAAATCTTTTAAAACATGTGGTCTCCTTGCCACAGCTCTTCTTTGCCTCATTACAGACCTCTGAGTTAACCATAGGGCTTAAATCAGGGTGACCAAGCATGTATCCTAGCTTTTTCTTACTGACTGGCATGCTAATGCATCTTCCACAGATGAAAAACCCTACTGGCTGCCATGATATCTAAGAAGCAGAGCTGTTCAGGGCCAAGGGCAGAGAAAAATCCCTGCCCAAGAGTTTAATTTGGCTGTTGGTAACTGGATAGATCTGAACAGAAGAATATCATGGCTCTCAAAAAAGTGATCACACAGCACACACACACACACACACACACACACACACACACACCCCTGTAATCCCAGCTATTTAAAGCTGAGGCGAGAGGATCGTAAGTGTGAGGTTAGCCTGAACAGCACACTGAGACCACAACTAAAAGAAAACAAAACAAACCCCAGATGTAGGAAGGTTGAGGGTGTAGTTCAGTGATAATATATTTGTTTACCATGGGCAAGACTCTAGGGTTTAGTTCCCCGCACTGTAACGTGCTGGCCAACTTTCCTGCCAGTTCACATCCCATGTCTCAGCTCAATGAAGCCATTGCACACTTGGAACCACGAAAGCATCCCAACAGATGCAGAAGGTATCTACCAAAGCAAGCACTGGGAGTCAATTTATCAAGACTGAATGGATCTCATTCCAAAGCTGCCTGTATTCCAATAAAGATTTACTCAAATCCCTACCAGGGAAGCAGCAGCATCAGGGTCACTATCCTTGATCACAGCTCACCTGAGCGCATGGCCTCACCAGCATGTTAGCTTGCACTGATGCTCAGTTCACAGAGTTCATGCCCATGTGCTTCAGTACCTACGGGGACCATCAGGCAGCAGTGTAAGCACCTGTACTAGACACTCATAGTTGCTGCAAATGACAGGTAAGGGTTTGAAAGCAGTGCCCTTTCAAACCCTTACCTGTCATTTGCAGCAACTATGAACGGGCATGTAGGGTCTCTAGAACATTCTCCAAAAGTATTATGTTCAGAAGTGGGGATTTTGAACGATAATTGGATCACAATGTAATTGATTATTACATTGATGAATTGATGTGATGCTAGGAGGCAGGCCCTGATTGCAGGCATGAGTCACTGGGAGCGTGATGCGGACAGGTGCATGCTTGTCCCCAGGCCCCCCTTCTCTTTTTGTTTTTTGCATGCCATGAGACAAGCAGCTTCCTGCCATTGTGCCCTTCTGCTGTTTCTCCCTTGCAGTCCACCAGCCATGGACTGAATCCACTGAAACTGTGAGCCAAAGTAAACTTCTCTTTAAATTGCAGGTGTCAGAGGTTTCATCCCAGCAACAAGAAAATGAATAATATAATGAGCTAACAGATCAGAAAGTGCTTGTCTGCCTAGCACAACTGCAGAAGGAAGTGGACAAAGCTGTGTGAGATGAGAAGTCACAAGATTACATATGGAATGCACTATTCAGGATTGGCTGTAACTACACAGTACTAAGGAAGACTAATCCATGATTTACCTGTCAGGGAGAATTCGCTCTGAAATGACTAATAATCCCATGCTTAAGGATATTATCCATCTGTTCAAGATTGTGCTCACCTTCTAGAAAAGGCAAAGCCTAAAATTCTTGACTTAAGGTAGAAGCTCACAGTGGGTAGCTGTTCTACTACGTTGGTCTGATGGAGAAGAATTCCTACATGGGCCTATCATGGGCTGTGGGTGTGCTGGCATCATCTGGAGCTAAGCCCTAAACTACCACTGAAGAGACCCAGCTCCGTTAGCACAGAAGGTACCATGAAGTGTAAGGACTCTAATCAAGGTGAAAATGAAGTCTGGAGCCAGGCACAGTGGCACATGCCTGTAATAACAGTTATTTAAGCAGCTGAGGTAAAATAGAAAGCATGAGGCCAGCCTGGGAAACTTACCTAGAGCCTGTTTCAAAAGAGATGGGGATATAGTTCAGTGGGAGAATACTTGCCTAGAATGCATAAGCCCTTGGGTTCAACCCTCAATATCAGCAAGAAAAGAAGATTGGGTAGAAAATAACTCCCAGAAAGTAGAGAAACATAAAATAAATTATCTTGTTTCAGGGGCCTTCACAGATTTAAGATTAAATTGTATCTGAGATTAAAATACAAATTGACACTTTAACATTGTTTTGACATTATAACATACAGGCATTGTGATTTTTTTTTCTATTAAATGGTTGCAATTTGCCCCTAAATGCAGGTATGCAACAGTAAGAGAAGTAGCTTGCTGTCCAGCTCAATTGTTCTGTGTAAAATGAAAATTCTGTTAAAAGATACAGGAGAGGTATTTTGTTACCTTAATTTTCTTTTCTTTATTTATAACTTTTAAGTCAAGGCTCTAAAAAGGCTATAGAGTAAAAAAAAAACTGTTCTTTAAAAAACTTTTTGAATACAAAATGTTTGAAAATTTGGTTTTATGTGCAAACACATAAAGTATAGATAGAATATTTAATCAAACTAAATTTTTATAGCTAAGCATTATATTTCCTTAAACTACTTCAGGGGCAATCTGTAACTACAAAAGTGAATTCACTCATAAATTCATTGGTTTTAAAAGTTCATTAGAAGATAAATTTTATGTAGCAAAATCTTTTAAAAAGTAAAACTAAAAACAGTAACACCAGCTCCTCCCTCTGCCTGATGTGAGTTGCCCATCAAGTGAAGGATAGCCAGGTCTCACCCACATCGCTTGGCTTGGGTTTGGTCCCCTGCTCCTTCTAGAGTGAACATCTGGCTCCCTTCCCCTGCTGCAAAGCTATTTGCATAGATTCTGAAGTCACTCTTTTGCTTCTACTCTCCTTAGTCCTCAGTAGGCCACCGACTCATGACCCTGCCCATCTGTTCTTAGACCTGCTGCTTACCTCGACTTACTTCAGCAACGTTTTCATGCCACTAGCTGACCATAAAACACTGCATTGGCTGTGACTTGCACCCAGTGTTTGATTTCTCTTTTTTAATTATCCCATTAAAAATTTTGAGGTCCATTTCTTATAACTGTTATTTGGTTTTGGCACAGGGGATTTAACCCAGGGTTTTGGCACTGGTCTACATTCTCCAGTCCTTTTTTTTTTTTTTTTTTTTTTTTTTTTTTTTTTTTTTTTTTTTTTTTTTTTTTTTTTTTTTTTTTTTTTTTTTTTTTTTTTTTTTTTTTTTTTTTTTTTTTTTTTTTTTTTTTTTTTTTTTTTTTTTTTTTAATTATTTTATTTTTACTATTTATTTATTTGTTTTTGAGGTACAGTCTTGCTAAAGTAGCTAAACTGCCTAGGCTAAGCTTGAACTTTCAACACTCCTGCCTCGGCCTCCTAGAGTGCTAGGATTACAGATATACCACCATGCCAGGTTATTTATCTTTTTTTACTATTCATCTTTTTTTAGACTTTCTATATGTATTGTCCCTCAGGCCAGGATTCTGGATCTGTCATTCTTTGTTTCTACTTGAGACCTTTTCAGCAGGTCTATCTGATCTGTTATCTTTTCTAATCAGTTGGTTTTGTCACTGTTTAATATGAATTCTTTAAACTTTCACATATCACAAGTCTCTGATATCCCCATTTAATAGGCTGTGGGACATAGAGCTCAGGAATGACCAGCATGAGAGTCTCATCATCTGTCCTGGATACTAGCATCTCTTTTTTTAAATAGGGAAATGATTTAAGATTGGACAAGATTGTATTAGTCTCCTTTGCCCATCAGGTCCTGGGTTTGTGGACATTCAAAATAATAAGCCTCCATTACCCTCTGACACAAGAAAATGCTTTTTTTTTTTTTAACACAATAGAATCCTGCCATTTTCAACTATATGAATGAACTGGAGATCACTGCATTAAGTGAAATAATCCAGGCACAGAAAGACAAGTACCCATAACCTCACTCATATGAGGAACCTAAACCACAGAAGTGAAGAGTAGAATGGTGGTTACTAGAGGCTGACGAGCAAAGGGAAAATGTAGGTCAGTAGGTACTAAGTTATAAGTAGACATGAACTAGTAGCTCAGCTGTATCATTGCACAGTGACAATATTATATTGTACATTTTAAACAATATTATATTGTACATTTCAAAAGGCTAGAAGAAATTGTTTTTTAAATAGTTTTAAATACATATATTAACATACTCATAGGATTTTTAAACAAACATGGCATTCTGCCACACCATTATACTATATGCATTATACTTGTGATCATTGTATCTTAGTATCTCAAGTAGCACAGATTACAGGCACATGCCAGAGGCCACCTTCACAAGTTGTTTGGTTTGTTTGTTTGGTACAGGGCACTGAACTCAAGATCTTGCACTTTCCAGTCAGGCACTTGTGCTGCTGAGCTGTAACGCCAGCCTCACTAGTTTTTTGAGGACTCTCCCACACTGATTCCACAGTGGTTGCACCAGTCTACACTCCCACCAACAGTAGAGAAGTGTTCCTTTTTATTAACCATATTTGAAGTGTTGTTTACCTTGCAGAGTATCCTCCAAACTAACAACAGAGTTTTAGAAAAACTGTAAGAAATTATAGTTTTAGGGGAACTTGAACATATAATTGGTCAAAAACATACCAAAAAGTTCTTAATATAAAAGAGCTATATTTCTTGAAAATCAGATCTGTAAGAAGACTTGTGAATAATTTTAATAGTTTCACTGAGTTTACTTAGATCTTAGGAAAGATGGTAATCATACATAAATTTAAAGAGTAAAAATTTGTAATATTTGATACTCACAAGTAGTTTCTGTTAATGAGATAAGGGTTATTCCTTGAGATGATTAAAATAATAATACAGTTTTGCAATTGCTAGAATCTTCAAACTCAAAGCAGCCAATTTGTTTCAAAAGAAGAAATATTAGTAGAACATAAATCTAGAATCTTGGGTCTTTGTCATGTAGTGAGCCAGTTTTTCTAGACTCTTTTATTAAAAAGGGTATTTTTCTTCCAGTAGGCAAATTTTTAACAAAAATGCAGATGCAACATGCTAGAACCTAGGGCTGGTGAGATAGCTCAGCTGATTCAGCACCTCTTAGGCAACCGCAAGAACCAGGTTCTATCCCTGACACTACATGCCACACCAGGCCCACCCCCAGGCTCACTGAGCCAGTGACCAAGTCTGGCGTGGTGGCACATGCCTGTAATCCCAACACTGGGAGGCTTCAAGACAGGAGGATCACTATGAGCCTGAGTTGCATACTAAGACCCTGCACAAAATACATTTAAAAAAATACCAGAACCTGTGCGACATAATGAATGCAGCTCTAAGGGGGGAAATTATAGCAATGAATTCCCCCATCAAAAACAGAAAAAGCGCAAATAAACAACTTAATGCTTCTAGAAGAAAAGCAATTCAAGTCCAAAATCCATAAAAGGCAAGAAATTACAAAGGTAGAGCGAAATTAACACAACTGAGACTAAGAAAGCAATACAAGAATTAATAAATCAAAGACTTAGTTCTTTGAAAGAATAAATAAAATTGATAATCCCTTATTCGGTCTTATTTTAAAAAAAGGAAATAAAAGACACAAAGTCATGCAATGAGGAATAAAAATGGTGAAATCACTCCAGATCCTATGGAAATTTGGAGGATCATCAATACCTACTTCAAAAATCTTTACTCTCATAGGGTGGAAAGCACAGAAGAAATGGACAGATTCCTAGACTGTCTGAATTAAAGCTGAATCAAGAAGATAAAAAATTCTGAAAAACCACCTTTCATCTCTTGATACTCTTTCCATTTGCAAAATACCACTACTGTGTAGGTTAATATTTTATTGTTAATAATGGATTCAAATCAAAACCTTGTATGTTTTTAAATGCATTTGCTTTTATGTCCTGTTTCAGTAATATATAAATGTTAGCATAAAGAATTTTAATTTTCACATACCTTTCCATTTACCTTTCACATTTTCTCTTTCCTTACTTTTATTTCTTTTGAGTTTTAAGCCACCAGTGAAAAATATATAAATTTTAATAAAATATTTAATTCTGTATCCAAAACTATGGCTCATTTTGGGATGTGTTTTTACCCACTATCACTGGAATGGACATCCCCAAATCTCCTTGAAACATATTGGCTATCTTTTCTCATAAAATATTTGGCTAAAATAGATGAAATCATTTTTTGCACATACCAGATTTCTTCCCCAAAGAGATAAAGACACCATATTGCAGGGGTACATGCGGCCTCATGTTTATAGCAGCTCAGCTCATATTAGCTAATACTTGGAAGTAGCATGTATTTCCATCAGTAGATAAGTAGGTGAAGAAAGTATATGTGTACATTGGAGTACAACTGAGTCCTAAGGAAGGATAAATTTTGGTTATTTGTAGGACAATGAATGAATGTTGAGATCATAATGCTAAGTAAACTAAATCACACAGGTTACATACTGCACAGTTTCTGTTATACAAGCAACCTGAAGTATAAATAATTTTAAAAACCAGGTTAAAGATAGGTGATGCACAACCAGGAGGTAGACTTTGTGGAAGAGGGAAGCCAGTCTGGCAGTGATGGAAGACAGAGAGACTCCAAGGGAAAAAGAAGCGAGAATCAACATGCAATGTGTATATGTAGCAACTCTCAAGAATGAATGCATTTATTATATATATATCACACAGATATACTAAAAGAAAAACATTTTTAAATTAAAAAATGAAGCAAAACCAGTTTGGAAACTAGTCTGTGTATAGAAACAAAATATAGTCATTTTTATTGAGTCTAATCAGCTCTAAAACATTAGTATAAATAAAAGCTGATCATTTTCTTTAAAAACTTCTATTTAGGTAAGCTTGTGCTTTATTTGCAAACAATATGTATTATAGTTTAAAAGAAAGGAATACCTGAAATAAAATGGAAAAGAAATAGAAAGAAAAAAGAAACATCTGTAAGACTGACAACATAGTAAGTTCACCAGGTTTCAGTACCTGTCCTGAGCTGACACATTTATTTTTGGGGTGATTTATCTGACCAGTATTTCAAAAAATCTGCTATAATGAATTGTGTAGATCAAGATAGAAATGACTGAAAAAGTTATGCTTTTCATTCATACTCCCTATTCACTTTAGAATATATATATATATATATATATATATATATATATATATATATATGCAGAAATTTGGATAGCAAAGCAGGAAATCCACATGAAGATCTCCTATTTTCAGTGCTTTCATATCTCAGAAGATTATTTTGTTAGCTCACATTTTTTGTAAAGATGTAATTTTCTTATAAATATGCAAGCCAATATTATGATGAACTGCAGAGGATTGACAAAGAAAGCAAGTATAGTTTAAACATTAGGTATCAAATCATTTTAAGTTTGTATCACTGTAGATATGCTTGTCTAGAGTTATAATTAGAAACAAAATTTTGTGGCTTTATTTTTTTATATTTATTTAAGTTTTGTGACTTTAAAGGAGGTTGTGAGAATGTTAATAGTACTAAGGTTTACCAAAGCAATTTCCATTGTGTCAAAGTTTGTTATCAGAAACACACTGTAGATCTGGTGACTTTAAGGCTAATTAACTAAACAAAACTCTCATAACTGCCTCAGGCCCCCTTCTAGTACTTCATCAAAAGACACTAAAGCCTTTTCTTGGTACAAAAATTTTTTTTTTCCTGATAAATGTAGCTGAATGAGCGTACTTTCTTTGCTAATGCTATCTGTGAAATTATGTATAGATTTTGATTAGCCTTAACATTCACATTAATTTTATTGGATACAACATGGACTTTATTTTAGGATTAAAATAAAAGAAACATAGATTCTTGATGACTCATGCCTGTGATTACAGCACTTAAAAGGCTGAGGTAGGAGGATCACCTCAAGTTTGAGACCAGCCTGGGCTACAAAGCACATTCAAAGCCAGAATGAACTGCGTAATGAGATCCAGTCTCAAAAAGCAAACCAACAACTACAACCAAACAGAAGACACCCATCAATTAATCAACAAAATAAACACAAATTTAAGTAAGACAGCATCTGACAACGCAGCTGTTCGGAAATTTTAAATCTCATGATTCTTAGAAACAACATAATACATTGGCTTGGCTGTCGTACAATCACGTGTAGCCTGAACATAAGGTAGAGCATGCATGCCTGGGAGTTGGGGTCACCTGGAAAGCTGCATCCTGCATTTCCCAGCTGTGCTCCCACAATACCACTACTATATACATTCACCCCCAAGTTTTTCAGGGATATGGCTTCACCTCTCTTGAATATTAAAGGAATATGGGGTCCTATGGTAATTCTGCATTTAAATTCTTGAGGAATAACAAACTGTTCTCCATTGTTCCTAATCTATTTATTATCCTCATCAGCAAGCAAAGTACTATTCATATTTAAATATTTTGAACATATTTCTGTGTAAAATTACTTCAGTATTTTGTGTTCCAGGGTCTGAAGACTTCAAATTTTATTTAACTAATCCTCTTATGAAGGACATTGCATTATTAGCAATTTTTGCAATGTCAGTCGTGCTATAGGTAAACATGGTTTACATTTATCTTAATAAATGAAATTGCTTGTTCAATAGAGATGCATATTTTAATTATTTTAGTGAGGCATAACATTCAAAATGCTATATATAGTTCAAGTGTACAATTTCATATGCTTTGATTATGCATTAAGCATAATACCTTCACTGTAATTGAAATAATAAGCATTTCCTTCCCTCTCTGACACTCATCATTTTCTTCCAGTTTCTAAGAAACCACAGAACTATTTTCCATTGATACAGATTAGTTTGTATTTCTTAGAAATTCATATAAATTCACGTATATAAGGGCTGGCCAAATAGCTCAGCGCATCAAAGCACCTGCAAGCAGGCACAAGGGCCAGGGGTTCGATCCTCAAGCCTGTAGTGCTGGCCCTGCCCCTGGGGTGCACTGAGACAGCAATTGAGACTGGGTGTGTTGGTGCACATCTGTAATCCCAGCACTTGGGAGGCTGAAAAGAGGCAGATCACTATGATTCTCTTGTTTTAGTAGTGAGACCCTGAACACCCTGTAGACCCTTCTCTAAAATACAAAAAAATAAAAAATTAAAAATTCATTTATATAATATATACTTTGGGGAGAGGTCTGCCTTCTTTTACTGACTATAATTATTTCAAGATTCACCTAGATTGTTGGGTGTATTACTAGTTCATTTCTTAATAAATAGTGATTGTATTCATGCACTACATTTGTTCATTTTGTTCATGTCTAGATGGACATTTGTGTTAAATAAAGCTACTATGAAAAGCTGTGTTCAAATGTGTTGTACATTTGCTTTCCTTTTTCTTTGGTAAATATCTAGAAATGGAAAGAATGCATCATATGCGAAGTGTAGAACTTGTATTGAGGAGGGATACTGGGGTTTGAGCCAGTATATCTATACTGTATATATCCCTTCCACTGGGACACATTCCCAACCTTTTTTATTTTATTTCCATTTTGAGACAAGACTCACTCTGTTACCCAACCTGGCTTTGAATTCCTCTTGCCTCAGTCTCTCAAGTAGATGGGATTGTAGGCATATATCACTGCCCAGCTGAAAGTGTTTAAATTCTTTTTGAGAACCCCAAACCATTCTCCAAAGCAGACCATTTCCATTTTACATTCTCACTAGGAATTCCTCCGCCTCTTTGCCAATGTCTGGTATTTGTCATTGTTCATCATAGTATATAAAAATGAAATATCTTTGTATTTTGTACACAATTTACTGTTATATCTTGAAAACATGTATATTTATGAATGTATATGTTGCTGGGTTAGACAAATCAATCCTTGATAGAATACCTATATTGAATCCTTGGTGTGGGATAAACTATATCAAAATGGTAAAAGCAATTGGAAGTCTTTTCTTGATTTACCATTACTCCATCAAACAATAATATATCCATCCTTAAATACCTAAAGGATATGGGAGATAGAGATCTAAATCATCCATCTAATTAATGTTTCAATTTGACGCGTACAAAAATTGTATAGGAAAATGGCAATGAGCCACCTCAAACTCAACCAAGAAAGTAGTACACACAGTATCAGATGTGGTATCTTTGTTGGAACAAATTAATATTGCCTCTGATACAGGTGTGGTTACTGAGATATAAATGTCTTCATTTCCATCTCTATCAGAAACTTAAGCCGGGCGTGGTGGCGCATGCCTGTAATCCCAGCACTCGGGAGGCTGAGGCAGGAGGATTGTTGTGAGTTCGAGACCAGCCTGAGCTACACAGTGAGCTTAAGGCCAGCCTGATCTGCATAGTGAGACCCTGTCTCAAAAAGACAAAAAA
>PVKA01041065.1:0-18327 GCA_004027165.1 Ctenomys sociabilis | reverse complement strand
TATTGAATCTTTGATATAATTCAGCTATATAAAAACCTGTAAATATAATATCATGTATGCACCTTGTACAATACCAAAACGTTATGAAAACAGTTTGCAATGTATTATTTCATCGACTCTGTATGGTTATGGTGTTTTGAAACTGTCTGATTGACATTTGTATTTCAATAAAATAAAAATAAATGGAAAAAAATAAATATAATGTTTTCCACTGACTAATATTTTAGTACTAATTTTGAAAATTTCTTTATGTGAGAAAAAAAAGGATGAGCTTGTTTTTAACTACTTAGCATTTTAATTGAAAACTTCCCTTTCTTGGTCTGTCCAGAGTGCTCAGGGACCTAAAGCACGAGCTTAGGCAAATGGCAGGGACAGTGGTTCCACCCCCAGACCGAATGCCACACTAGCATTGTCCCCAGGGCAGGATGAACCAGCCATAAAGAAAAAAGAAAAAACAAACAAACAGACATCATTTCTGTTTTATATATCAGAAAAGGATAGGAGAGAGAAAACAATTATTTAATTATTAGAATGATTATAGGACTTATTTTTTATGTATGACAGTGCTATAGAACACCAGAGTGGTTTGATCTCAGGTTCATGGTCTTATATTCACCATTTCTCAGACTTTTAAAAGGCTGTGCATTGAAAAACATCACCTCTGCACTAAAATGGATGAAAGTGTAAGTAAAAGTAAGGTCGTGTTTCATGCTTGGTGCCAGCAAGGCAAGAGTTACACGTCAAATGCTATTATTTCTACTGTGTCCCTTACAGGGCATCTTGTTTTCACCATTCACCAGCACCTTTCCCTGTTCTTCTGACTGAGTGAATATGCTCACATTGTGGTGTGATCTGATCCTCACCTATGGAGAGCCCGTCCTTTATACCCATTTGCACAATAAAATCAGAGCATTTCAGAATCTCAAGAGCCTTATGTAACTCAGTCCATGCTGTGCAATAATTACCAGAGCTCGGATCTGAAGCCGAAGTTCTTCCTGCTTTCCCTTAGTGTGTTTCATGTCTTGACTATGTCCTAAGCTGGCCACAGCTGAAGTATACACACATGTTAGTTATGATAAATAGTTCTTGTCTTATTGTGCGTCATACAGGTTATGTACTATTGTTGTGAGCTTGCTGGTGGTTTCATTAATTCTTAATGTTGACTTCTTAAAACAATGAACAAAAAGTAGCACACTGATAATGTGTGTATATCCTGCATCAAGCCAGAGCCAGGCTCTAAACAATCCTTTCTTTTGTATAAACAATGAGTTAATACATGTAAAGGCATAATACTGTTCAATGCTTTGAAGAAATTTGAAAAAAAAAGCCACAGTTTCCTAGTAATTCCTAAACTTTCTCTTAATTTATCTTCTGTTGGTAGATAAGACCATACACCTAGCAAGAATTGCAGACTAGCAGTTTCTGCCCTATTCTAAGGTGAAGATAGTCATGATTAGTTAACAACAATCTTTCCTTCCTCAGAATGTGAGTATAGCTTCAGGGTGCCTTTCATTAATCAGCATCAGGAGGACACTAGACAAGGCAGAGGTCACAGTAAAATGAAACAAAACCACTTGACTGTTAGCACTCATGCACTCTTCTCTTCCACTTATATTGAAAAACTGATCCTTCTACATATTCAGTACTTTATCTCTTCCCAAATCCTGTCTCATCCCTACCTACTACTGTCACCAGATTTCTAATATTGTGTTTGCAACACACTTATCAAGGATTCCTTAATACTGAATCAACTTATTGATATCTGTACAATTGTAAACTCATTCGAACTCATTTTTGTCATACTTTCAGATTTACACCATCATTGCTTTGTGTTTTCACCATTCCTTTGGAAACCATGCAAAACAACAGCTTTGTGACTGAATTTCTCCTCCAGGGATTTTCACAGAATCCACACATTCAAAAAATTGTATTTTTCGTATTTTTGTTCCTCTACATTGGAACCGTCTGGTGCAACATGCTAATAGTGGTGACCGTCATCTGCAGCCCGGCTCTACTTGACTCCCCCATGTACTTCTTCTTGGCATACTTGTCCTTCTTGGATGCTTCCTTTTCTTCTGTTATCACACCAAAGATGATTGCTGACTCCCTCTGTGAGAGGAAAACCATCTCTTTTCAGGGTTGCATGGTACAGATATTTGGGGTACACTTCTTTTCTGGTGCCGAGGTGATTGTCCTCACAGCCATGGCCTATGACCGCTATGTGGCCATTTGCAAGCCCTTGCACTACTCGTCCATCATGAACAGGAGGCTCTGTCACGTTCTGGTTGGCATAGCCTGGGCGGGGGGCTTTCTGCACTCCATCATCCAAATTCTCTTCACTTTTCACCTTCCCTTTTGTGGCCCCAATGCCATTGACCATTTTATGTGTGACCTGTACCCATTACTGAAGCTTGCCTGCACTGACACACACATCTTTGGACTTTTCGTGGTTGCCAACAGTGGGTCTTTCTGCATTATAATAGTTTCCTTGTTGCTTGTGTCCTATGGTGTCATCTTATTCTCTCTAAGGAAAAAAAGCTCTGAAGGGTGTAAAAAGGCTCTCTCAACCTGTGGATCCCACATTGCTGTTGTTATTTTTTTCTTCATACCTTGCATGTTTATATATGCAAGACCTCCATCTCCCTTCTCCTTTGACAAAATGGTTTCCATATTTTACACCATAGTGACTCCCTTGCTCAACCCTTTGATTTATACTTTTAGGAATAAGGACATGAAAAATGCAATAAGGAAACTTTGGAAGAGAGTGGTGGCAATTTTCCATGAAAAATGAAAATGAATATTTTCAAATAATAAATTCATGTGTAAGTCATTCAAAAGAATTTTAGGTGAAAATTGTGGCATTTCCACTCTATGAATTGTGCCACTCTATGTTTACAGAAATAGATTTCCTGTAGTTGTAACAATATATTTTTACTTTTCCATTAGGTATTACTTCTGTGCTGGCAAGTGGGCATCTTTATATTTAAGTTAAAGAGAGTTGGATTCTATATTTACTTCAAAACTTGCAATGCATAAAGAAGCTGCAAAGTAAATTACTTGAGATACTACCTACTGTTATGTTTGTTTCTGATGTCCCCCAATGCCTCACAGATTCATGGCATGACTTAGAGGTTGTGATTGGTTCATGAGCCTATTTGGTTCAACTGTTATCAAAGATAACAGAACCTTATGAAAATAGGATATTGGGATATGAGACAAACACATAAGGAGGGAGATGCTGTTCAAGATGCTGTATATATCGATATAATATACAGTACTGGGTATAATGCATACATTCAGAGTACTGAATGTTCTTTCCATGCATGCAAATCTTAGTTTTATTTTATTTTATTTCATTTTAACCCAATTTATTTTGGTGTTTTGAACCATGTCTTCCTATTATTCCCAAGCTGGCCTTGAACTCACTATGTAGCCCACACTGACTTTAAACTCATGGAAATCCTCCATGCTCAGCCTTTCAAGGACTGAGATTACAGACATTCATCACCATACTCAGATCAGATTTTATATTTAAACCTACAACTATACCCATATCTTCTTTTTTTGCCAGCTCAGCCTGCCCTAAGTGTGGATCTGGCATGGCATGTGGGCCCGGGAATCGAACTGTGGTCGCTTCACCTGCCTAAGCTTGCCTTTAGACTGCTGAGCTATCTTGCTGGTCAATACCCAAATCTTTTACTTGAGGAATTGGAAAGAGTTTATAAAATTGTGAGATGTTAAAAACAAATGCCTTATGGATGAGACCGAATTATGAAAACAGCCATGGACATACATATAGCTAGGTATAGATATAGCTATAGCTAGACATGTAGATAGATATAGATGTAAATACATATGAAGGGAAATATTTCATATCATAATCAATCCAAAAGTTAAAGTGAGATTTCCTAATGAGAAATGTTGAACAATCATATGAAGGACGCAACGTTTTGATTAGTAACCAGGCTCAGATCTAGCGTAGGACAAACATTTCACTGCATCCTGTCTGTCTGCCATGGGCATTTTGTGTTGGGAAGAGCACTCCACGCTATGGCTATTTGTTCCCATAGTCATGGTGCTACTGCATGCTCAGTCGTACAAATTTCAAACACTTCCCAAAGAGAAGAGCACTCAGTACTGCTCAGAATAAGCATTGTGGTATACTCAAGTTGTAGGATTTGTACTGTTCGCCAAATATACAGAAGTATTGGGTTTAGCTAATAAGAGTCAGCCATGAAAGGTGGGTAGTGAAGGTTCATTTCTGAGAGCCAAGATGAAAACCCATACCAGCAAAGAACAGGGCAGCATGGCGGATGGATTAGAGGAGGAGAAAGAATGCATGGCAGGGCAGGCAGAGAGCAGTAACCACAAGCCTCCATTTCCCTTTCTACTCTATTCAGATGAAAAGCCTATGGATTGATGCCTCATACACCTGAATTGAGTCATTTGTGTTCTGTAAATCCATTTAGCCACACTCAGAATTATGCTGATCCAGTCTGTAGACTGACACAGTTGTGGCACACCTACGATCCTGAATTTTGTACCCGTAATGTGGGCACTCCCAAAACCCTAACAGTAGTACAGAAGGCTTTGATGGGCATGCTTGATATAAACCATAACTCTGTTCAAGTCCTGACTCCCAGGATTCGTGAATATAATTTTATTTGGAGCAAAGTCTTTGTTGAAGATCAATTTAAAATGAGCCTATTCGGTTAACCTCTTATCTAAGATAACATAACCTTACGAAAATAAGATATTGGGATATGAGACAAACACATAAGGAGCATGGAGTGTAAAGATAAATGCAGAAGTTGGCCTGATGCATTCAAAACCAAAGAAAGAAAAGATCACTAGAAATGTATCAGGAGAGAAGAATGAATCAGATTTTCCCTCTCAGTTTCAAAACAGAGGCATATAAGAAAACCACATAATAAAAACCAAAAAAGCAAAGTAATAGTATCCAAAAACATGAAGCCAAAATCTAGTTCTTTAAAAGAGATAAAGATGTTTGATTCATATCATTGTGATATTGGTTACCTAGATGAACACACTGACCAAAACTCACCACAATTACACTTTATAATGTTACATTTTGGGCTGGGGAGATAGCTGACCTGTCTAAGCTCCTGCCTGCCAAGCACAAACATCTGAGTTCCATCTCTGGCACCACATGCCATGCCTGTCCAGGAACCCTAGGTGCACTGAGCCAGCCAAGAAACTGGTCATGGTGGTGAATACAAGTAGTCCGTCCCACTACTGAGGAGGCGGAGACAGGATGATCACTGTGAGCCTCAGCTGCATAGTAAGACCCTGTATCAATAAAAAATAAAATAGAATGGAATAGAATAAAATGAAGTGTTTCATTTTGTTGTGTTGAAATTATGACTTAAGAAGTCTATTTAAAAAAGTGAGAAAATCATTTTTTTTTATTTTCTTTTCTTTTTTTGCAGAACCAGGGATTGAACTCATGTCCTTGTGTTTGCCAAGGAAGCACTTACTTCACTGAGCTTTCTCCCCTGTCTGGAACATTTGCTACTTGCCTTTACTTTTCTTTTCTAATGTCCATTGATTTACTGATTTCAAAATGTTTCAGAAATTATCCAAAATTTAATTAGTACTTTTTGATTATAGTTATAATGCACTTACAATTTAATAACTATTGTTATGATCAATAAATATTAATGATTAATTTAAAACATTTAAGGGTAATATATTAAAAAATGGGAAACTGGAGGAATTAAGGAGGTGCCCAATGTCACAGAAAATAATATGGTGGGAATACAGCAACATGTCACATTTATTTGAATTGCTACCTGGCTTTGTAATTTTGCCTGTTATTTAACCGTGGGATAGAGCACCATATCACAATAACCCATCCCATAATTTCTGCCATAAATTTGAACTGTGTTGTAAACAACACAGCTGGGTCTGAGCAGCAGCATTTGGATTGTGCAGGAGCAGTCTTATGTTCACTCCTGTGGCATGGCAAGCTGCAGGATGCTGAATGGCAAGATGCACACATGTGGGGAGAAGTATCAAAGTGGAATTTTAACCCGCATAATGCTCTGAGTAGCAATTTATGTGTATGTTTTCCTGAGAGTCCCAGGGAGTGAAATGCACCTACATCACTGTTCTGTTCTGGAAACACATATTTTAGTATAAAGAGATGTAGCGTAACTACAGTATCTCTGCCTGGGGAAAGCAAGAACTCCTCTGTGTGATCACCCACCTAGCAGGCAAAAGGCAAGGTGTGTGCACAAGATCCAAAGCAGCAACTGTTGAATTTTACTCATTAAATCTTCATTACTAAATTTATTGGAATTTAGGACTTTTTTTCAAAACTTTTCTTTTGCTTTTTTTTCTCGTAGAAGTAGCCCTGTCCGATACAGTGGCATATAATATACCAAATTTGCAACTTTTGAAAGAGGTCAAAAGTGAATCATGAGATCATTCGTATCATAGATGGGTGATGAAGACGATAGGGACTTTGATTTTGGCTATGTGAGCCAAAGTTTCTGTGACAGCAAAATGGGGCTATAATCCACAATATGATGAAGTGTAAAAGGCTCAAATCAACAATTTCTGACTTTACAAGTCCAACTGATAACTTACTACCATTATGAGTTTCTGGGCTATATTGGATTATTTTGCTAAATTCATGCACATACAATATTTAAATATCAATGGGATACTCACCTTTAACAAAACTAAACAAAAAAAGAGGATAGAAATGAAGGGCCATTTTGTAGAGAAAAAATATATCTCTATCTCTATATCTATATCTATATATCTGTATATACGACAGTTAGGATAGATATACAGCTACTTTCTCTTAATTTAATGAGAAGAAAGAACTGTACTAACAGTGTTTGCATAGGATATCATGTCTACATTTTTTAGTATGAATAACTATTATGAATACAACAATATGTAATTTGTTAATTATTGTAACTCTCTTACCATCTATTTTGAGACTATCTCCTTGCTATTGATTTCTCAAAAAAAAAAAAAAAAAGAATCAACAATGTCAGTGTGCATTTGACTAGTAGAAATGATACAAGATGATAATGTTATAACAAAAAATTGCCCCCCCACCAGTACACATCAGTTTCTAAGTTATCAAAGTGGTAGTTTCTGCTGCATTTATGGTTGTTTTTGTTTACTAGAAATAGTTGATCACTGTAATGCATAGCTGGTCATTATGATGCATTTTGTAAGAACCATTCTGAAGCAACCGAGTACTCTAACTCTATACTTCCCTTTTGCAATCCCATAAAGACATTTCTTCCCGAGCCTTAGGGTTTGATAATTTGGAAATGATCCACAACATTAACTGTCAATAAAAAATAAGTCTGCTTCCAAATCCTGGCTATCATTTTGTTGTTTTGCTTTCTATTGCAATTGGCACTTCAGCCTGGGAGACTGATTGCACTAGTGTCTTTGGACATTAGTCATGGCCTTAATGAACAGAGCAAGGACCTCTCCAAGTCCTGATAGGAAGGTGTGCCCTTGTGCTCTCTAGATTTCCTGAGTCCTTTCTGAAGTCTGGAGGGGGATTCTTAGCTCCTCAATGAGCAGTTCACATTGGACCTGAGAAAGGGAAGTGGACATAGTCTGTCTGTCTGCCTGATTGTGCGCCTCTCTGTCTATCTGTCTGTCTTTCTGTCAGTCTCTCTATCTCTCTGTTTCTCTGTCTGTCTGTTACCTGTCTGTCTGTGCCTGCCTTCTTGTTTGCCTGATGGAGTCTGCAGCTTAGCTAAAGCAGAAGGAGAGCCTGAATGATTCATATCAGTTACGTCTACCCTCAACAGAAGGGTGTTAGAATGTTTAATCACTGGGTACCTGCTGAATGAATGTGTGAGTGAGGGGTGCAGATGGTGTAAGCCACAGGCTTCTCTGTATGTGCTCCAAGACAAGAACCCCTGTTCTCAGTGACTGACTGGGCCCTCACCTGTGGTTCTGTGTTGACAGACATACGGCATGACAGAGACCTCACACCATCCTTTGATAAGCTGCACCTAAGTTCTCAAGAGGGGTGCAGCCAGGTAAGCACCCGGAAGATCTACCTCTGAGGGGTGCACGTCTTATATTTGTTGTGTCATCATTCAAAGAAACAAAATATGCATCATAGGAAGACAGAATGAGAACTATTTAATTAAAACCCACTGTCCCTGCCTACAGGAAAAGGAGCTTTTATAGAGTTAAAAGTGAAACAAAGCCACTGAATGCATCTCAAACGAAAGGCTCACTCTTCCTGAGAATTTTACTTTGACACCCTCATCATTTGCTATAGTTGCTGCCAACACTTCTAGCTTCACTCCCCACCCTGACTCACATAATTCAGGCCAAGTGGACTGCTTCCTGCTAGCCATTGCCTGCCTTCTGCCAGAGGCCCTCCTTAGAGCACTTTCTGCTTACATGCATATACTCTTCAGATGACATCATCTCTATCACACCCAAGATGACTGTCAACAATTTCTTGAGTTCCACATTTTGACTAAGAAAAAACTGGAATGTCAGCCCTCATAAACACAAATGTTGGAGAGTCTTTGGGTAAAAAGGAACCCATCTCCACTTTCGCTGGGAATGCAGACAGTTGTAACTGTTAAGGAAATCAGTATAGAGACTCCTTAAATAATAAGGACTGGGACTCCGCCATCCTCCTCCATCCTGCCCACACCCGCCCAGCCCCAGAGACTGGCCAGAGACAGCGCAGCCAACTTCAGAAGCCTCCTTGATCTTGCCCACGCCACCCAGCCAGAGACCAGCCTGAGACAGTAGCTGAGTCCAGCAGCCTCCTGGATATTGTCCCAAGCTCTCCCAGTGAGTGGGAATTTGAACAAATCACCAGGCTTCCCAGATCAGTGAGAGAGTGGTGAGTCTGAGGGAGAGCCATTGGCTTCTTCCCACGTGCGCTACCCAGATCCCTGCCCCCAAGCTATCCAAGCCAGTGACTGGCCTGAAACTCAGGACCCACTCATCAGCACCTCTCCAGAGCCCCTGCCCTAAATCGCACTGAAAAAGTGGGAATTTCCCCGACTCTCAGGGCATCAAATTTCAGTGAGTGTAGAATTCCAGGCCTGCTGTGCTGGAGAGACATTTCGCAGGGATTCCCTGTGCCCCCAGCCCCCATGGCCCAGTAAGAGCTCCAGGCCCAGAGCGCCAGAGAAACATTTCCAGGAGATTGCTGTTCCCACCCCAAAGCCCCAGACCCAGTGCAGGTCGGCCTGGAGTGAGAACTCCATGCAGGAGGGACATTTCTCAGCAATCCCCGGTCCCACTCCAGAGCCAGAAACCCAGTGCAGCCTAGCCTGTGAGTAAGGGCTCCAGGCCCAATGCACCAGAGGGACCTTTCCTACCCTTCTCGGGTTACGGACTGTAGACCCAGACACAGCAAAGGCAGCCCGACCCAGTACAGCCTCCTTGGTGAATTATCATCCCCTATCCTTTAGTGAACCCAGAAGACCCACCAAAGCCCGGGCCTGCCCACCTGGGCAGCGAACGGCCTGACACAGGAGGGCTAACCCTGGAAATTTTCCAGATCCTCGCCCCAAAGCCTGCTAAGACGGAAAATTTTCATTACTTGCTCTGCATCCCAGTTGGGTTTGTGCTCACCTGAACAGAGAAGCAACAGAGGGGAACCAAAGGAGGTACAGCAAAAACGGAACTGAACACAACAGCTAGATCTAGGATAGGCATACCTGGATAATCTCAAACTTAATAGACCGGCATCCACATTTCATAACAAGCTAATGTTGTAGCTGCACCAAAGCTCTACACCAAAGGTCAAAGGTCAGTGATATACGAAATGACAAAGACAAGGGGAAAAACGCAGTCCCAGACCTCGAGCCCACCAGTAAGGGCAGAGGACACTAGCTCAGCTGCAACGAATGAATTAATAGATACAACAGTAGAGGAACAACAGGAGAAAGATATCAAAGAAATAAAATGAGAAGTAATTCCCCAAATTAAAAAAGAAATATCTGAATACATGGTATCTGAAATAAAGAATGAAGTAGAGAAACATTGGGTGGAAAAACAATGCACAACTAGAACAAGTGCAGAGAGCACTATTCCAGCTGAAATGTATGAATTAACAGCATCTGAAGCAAACAAACAACATCAGAAAGACCATGAGGAACTCAAAGCAGAAATAAGTTCTGAAATCAAAAAAGAATTCTTTGAAAAAAAAGAATTCTTTGAAGTCATAGCATCTGAAATACAGAAACAAGTCCAGAAAAATACAAAGGAAATCAAACATGGAAAATACACTGCAGAAAAAGAATTAATAACTACCTCTAAAGAAGTCACGGATAAAAAAATTGAGGAGATCAGAAATATGATGGATTCCATGATTGAGCAATAGAGAAAAGAAGTAGAACACATGAAACAGAGTCAAAGAGATATAGAAGAACTAAAAATATCAATCACGAGTCTACAAAACCATCTGAGTGAAAGCGAAGACAGAGTTTCAGATCATGAAGATGCCGGAGCAGCTAGTGAAAAGGTGAGAAAGGATCTCTTAAAAACAACGAGAATGCAGGAAAAAATAATCTATCACCTGCAAGATGATGCCAGGATGAACAATGTGAGAATAATTGGTATCAATGAGAATGAAGGAGTCAATACAAATGATATAAAAAGAAGTTGGGGAGAAATAATTGCAGAAAACTTCCCAAATATGGGGAAAAAAATGAAACATTCAGGTAACTGAAGCATACAGAACACCAAATAACTTCAACCCAAGTAGAAATACATCGAGCCATATAATCGTTAAGACCTCAGAAATCCAACACAAAAATAATATACTGAAAGCTCCTAGAGAGAAGAAGAAGCTCACAATCAAAGGAAAACCCATCAGAATTACAGCCTACTTCTCCACACAAACAATGAAGGCGAGGAGAGCATGGAGCACAGTTCTTAAATTCCTACAGGAAAACAAATTCTAGCCCAGACTATTATACCCTGCAAAACTCTCTTTCAAGTTTGATGGAGAAGTGAAATACTTCCACAACAAAGAACAACTAAATAATTTCATGATGAGAAAGCCATCCCTTCACAGGCTGCTGAAAGATGTTCTAGAGAGAGAGAACACAATGACCAGAACTCCATGAATCAGAATGGAAGGAACCCACTAAACAGGACAGACAATTAAACACAAAGGAATAAACAACACCAGGTAAATATCATGACAAACATAGGTCAGCACATTTCAATTATAATCATCAATGTAAATGGATTCAATTCTCCAGTTAAGAGTAATAGACTGGCACAGTAGATTAGGAAACAAAATCCAACAATATGCTGTATACAAGAAACACACTTCATGCAAAAGGACGTTCATAGGCTGAAAGTCAAAGGATGGAAAACAATACTGCATTCCCCAGCACCTCAGATAAAAGCTGGAGTATCAATTCTGTTCTAAGACAGTCTGAACTTCAAAGCAAGAATGATTGAACGACACAAAGAAGGCCACTATATATTGGTCATGGAAAAATTCAAGAGCAAGTAGTAACACTCATAAACACTTATGCACCAAACACAGGAGCACCCAACTACATAAGACAAATCTTACGGCACATCAAAAACTTAATGTCTAAGAACACAAACTTAACAGGAGACCTTAACACACCCTTATCTCAAAAAGATAGGTCAACCAGACAAAATATTAGCAAAGAAGTGGCAGAACTGAACCAGATCTTGGAACAAATGGACCCGGTGGACATATACAGAGTGTTTCACCAACCACAGCTGAATACACATTTTTTTCAGCTGCACGCATGACACAGGTCATGCCTAAGTATATGCAAGAAAATAGAAATTATCTCATGTATACTATCTGACCACAATGCAATCAAACTGGAAATAAATGACACAAGAAACCAGAAAAACCCACTAAAATCATGGAAACTAAACAACACCCTACTCATCCATCAATGGGTTGCACAAGAAATTCAACAAGAAATTCAACAATATCTACAATTCAATGAAAATTCAAGTACAACTTACCGGAATTTATGGGAAGCGATGAAAGCAGTTCTTAAGAGGGAAAATCAGAGCTATGAATTCACACATGAGGAAAACAGAAAGGGAGCAAATTAGCATCCTAATGTTGCACCTCTGACAGCTAGAAGAAGAAGAACAAACAAAACCCAGAGCACAAAGACAGGAAGAAATCATAAAGATTAGAGCAGAAAGTAATTCAATTGAGATGAAGAATACAGTTCAAAGAATCCATAAATGATAAAGTTGATTCTTTGAAAAACTAAAGTTGATAAGCCTCTTGACAACCTCATCAAAAAGAGGTAAAGGAAAATTCAAGTACAAGCGATAAGGAATGAAAAGGGTGAAATCACCAGAGACCCAGGGGAAATTCAGAAGATTATCAACAGTTACTTCGAGAATCTTTACGGTCACAGAATAGAAGACACAGAAGAAATGGACAGATTCCTCGAAAGGTACAAATTACCAAAACTGAATCAAGAAGATAAAAGAACTCTCCATAAGCCGATGACAGAAAACAAAATGCGAAACGTAATAAAAGCCTACTGAAAATTAAAGTCCAGGTCCTAATGGATTCACAACCGAATTCTACAAGAAATTTATAGAAGATATAATCCCCACACTCCACAAACTCTCCAACGAAGTTGAGAAGGAAATAGTCCTCCCAAAATCATTTCTGGAGTCAAGTTTAATACTGATTCCAAAACCAGGGAAAGACACAACCAAAGAGGAGAACCACAGGCCAATCTCCCTCATGAACATAGATGCAAAAATACTCAACAAATCCTGGCAAGTAGAATCCAGCAAATAATCCAGAAGATCATACACCATGAACAGGTAGGATTCATGTCAGAGATGCAAGGATGGTTCAGTATTCAAAAATGTATAAATGTAGAAAACTGTATTAATAGACTGCAATCTAAAAACCACATGATCATCTCAATTGATGCAGAGAAAGCCTTTGACAAAGTCCAACACTCGTTCTTGTTCAAGGTCCTACCGAACATTGGAATAAATGAACTCTATCTTAACTTGCTAAAAGCCATCTATGACAACCCGAAAGCTCATATAATCCTAAATGGGGAAAAACTGAAATCTTTTACTCTTAAATCAGGTAGAAGACAAAGATGTCCTCTATCACCCATCCTATTCAATATAGTCTTGGAATCCTTAGCAGCAGCCATTAGAAAAGAGGCAGTAATGAAGAGAATAATATAGGTATTGAAGAAGTTAAATTATCACTATTTGGAGATGACATGATACTTTACTTGGAAGACCTCCAAAATTCCATGAAAAACCTAATAGAACTGATAGGGAAATTCAGTCACATAGCAGGATATAAAATCAATACTTAAAAGTCAATAACATTCCTCTACACAGATAACAAGTACACTGAAAGGGAATCAATAGAAACAATGCCTTTTACAATAGCAACGCAGAAAATGAAATACCTTGGAATCCACTTAACCAAGGAAGTCAAAGATCTTCTGACGAAAATTACAACACCCTAAGAAAATAGATTATACAGGATTTCAGAAAATGGAAAGATATTCCATGCTCCTGGATAGGAAGAGCCAGTATTGTGAAGATGGCCATACTCCCGTAATTGCTGTACAGATTTAATGCAATTCCTATCAAACTGCCACCAACATACCTCCCAGATATAGAGAAATCAATCCTAAAGTTTGTTTGGAACCACAAACGTTCTAGAATAGCAAAGGCAATCTTGGCCAATAAAGACAAGGCAGGAGGCATCACAATTCCTGACTTGAAATTATACTACAAAGCCACTATGATAAAATCAACATGGTATTGGCAACAAAATAGACCTGAGGATCAGTGGAATAGATTAGAAGATGCAGAGGCATCTACAATCACACTCAGACATCTGATCTTCAACTAAGCAGCTAATCAAGCTAACTGAGAGAAAAATATTCTCTTTAAAAAATGGTGCTGGAATACATGGCTTTCTACATGCCGAAAACTAAAACTTGACACAGCTCTATCACCATGCACTAAGCTAAAGTCAAAATGGATTAAAGGTCTAAACATTAAAACAGAAACACTCAATGTTCTGGAAGAAAAAGTAGGAGGAACTGTGGAAGACATAGGGGTAGGTAAAGAGTTCATGAAGAAACATATATGTGCACGGGAACCACTTGAAAGAATCAAAAACTGGGATCAACTCTTCTTAAGGTGCTTCTGCATTTCAAAAGCAATTGTCAGCAGAATGAAAAGACAACCCACACATTTTGAAAATATCCTAACCAATAAGCAATCAGACAGAGGTCTACTGTCTAGACTATATAAAGAACTAAGATATAACAGGGCCCTCAGATTTAAAGGCCCAATTCAGAAATGGGTATCTGAAATGAATACACACTTCTCAGAGGACGAAATTAAAGAAGCAAATAAGTATATGAAAAAATGCTGCACATCACTAGCCATTCGTCAAATGCAAATAAAAACAACGTGGAGATACCATCTCACTCCAGAAAGAATGGATATCTTAAGGATATCAACCAATAAGAAATGTTGGACAGGTTGTGGGGAAAAGGGAACACTTTTCTACTGCTGGTGGGAATGTAGACTGGCACAACCATTGTGGAGGTCAGTATGGAGACTCCTCAAAAAAGTAGGACTAGAAATCCCATTCAATCCAGCTATCCTGCTACTGGGAATTTTCCCAAAGGAGCTGAAAACATTGTATCATAGTGATATATGTGTACCTATGTTTATAGCAGCACAATGTGTGATAGCAAAATCTTGGAAATAACCAATATGTCTGTCACATGAGGAATGGTTGTAAAATTAATCAATCCTAAAGTTTGTTTGGAACCACAAACGTTCTAGAATAGCAAAGGCAATCTTGGCCAATAAAGACAAGGCAGGAGGCATCACAATTCCTGACTTAATAGCTGAGTAATACTCCATTATATAGAAATACCATATGTATTTGTACATTATTCTGTACACAAATTATTTATTTATACATTTATACATTTTTGAATACTGAATCATCCTTGCATCTCTGACATGAATCCTACCTGTTCATGGTGTATGATCTTCTGGATTATTTGCTGGATTCTACTTGCCAGGATTTGTTGAGTATTTTTGCATCTATGTTCATGAGGGAGATTGGCCTGTGGTTCTCCTCTTTGGTTGTGTCTTTCCCTGGTTTTGGAATCAGTATTAAACTTGACTCCAGAAATGATTTTGGGAGGACTATTTCCTTCTCAACTTCGTTGGAGAGTTTGTATATAAGAAATACAAATATATGTATTTCTATATAATGGAGTATTACTCAGCTATTAAGAATGATAAGTTTGAAGCATTTGTACTGAAGTGGATGCCACCTGAACATATACTCATAAGTGAAATAAACCAGACACACATGTGTAAACATCATATAGTATCCCTAGTACAAGAAGCAAAAAGCAGAAATAGAAAAGGAAACGTACAACAACAACTAAAATCAATTGAGTCTGATAAGGCAAAGTGAATGACAAATACTAATCAGCTCTTATTCTGGATGGTTAGCAACCCAATTTCACAGATCAAAGTTGGAGAAATAGAATAGCCACAAGGCCAGCCAACATTTTGGCTCTAGCCTTTCAAGGTCAGTGAAGACTTAGGACATGGGAGAACCTGTACTGCAACATCATGAAACTCAGTTGAGCTCCAAATTTTCTGGCCAAGGAGATTATAGAACCACACAGGTAAGAGATTGAAGCTGTATACTGTGCCTGGGGAAAGTCACATGGAGAGAAAACTTTCTCTCAGGCTCTCACAGAGAGAAAACTGGTCAAGCATTGGCTGTGACTCATCCAAATGGATGACACAGTCAAAGATCTACAGAATAATGTACAGGACTACAAGATAAACCCTGAGGGGACTTCACTGACTTCATAAGAAACATAAAGTACATGTGTTATTGTATAAGTCTTGCTCTATCTAGGTCTTAACCATCCAGCAGAAAAGTATAAAAATGAAGTATATATCGCGTTGCCATAATATTAAGCTGAGCTGTAAATGGCTATGGTCAACAACTTCTTTGGATAACGCACTATTGTTGTGGAATGCTGGACTGTTTTGGATTGTGTTGTCTAGTTCAAGCCCCTAAGTTAGGTGAATGATAATGGAGTGCCCACCTTTGACATGTGTAAAGCAGGGAAGGGGTATAGAATCGAAGAATCATGGTGTGTGTGTATGGACAGTACAGTTGGGATTGATAATGCTCTGCTTCTCCATAATTCTATGAGAGGCAATAGTTGCACTATTTGTGGTTGGACAGGATATTATGTCAGCTTCTAGTACTATGGACAACCACTAGTAAAATGATAAGGTGGAAAGTATTAATTATTGAATCAATACCTACTTTGAAAACATTTACTATCAGAGGATGAAAAATATAGAGGAAATAGATAGATTCCGATTCTTAGATATGTATGAATTACCAAAAGCAAATCAAGAAGATACAAAAGCTCTGAATAAACCAATATATTAATGAAATTGAAAATCTGATTAAAACCTTACCAATGAACAGAAGCCCTGACCCTCATGTATGCACAGCAGAACTTATGAGAAATTTAGAGATTTGATGATTATACTCTCAAATTCTTCAATGAAATTGAATAGGAAGCTATTCACCAAAACTCATTCCTGGAGGCAAGCATTACTCCGATACAAAAACTGGATAAAGAGTCAGCCAAAGTAAGAGAACTATAGGCCAATGTCGTCGATGAACACAGATACACAAATATTCAATAAACTACTAATAAACAGAATGCAGCAAATGATCAAGAAGATTATGCACCATGACCATTGGTGTATAATCACTGATGCAAGGATGGTTCAATATACACAGATCTGTAAGTGTAATGCACCCCATCAACTGAGCCAAAACAAAAACCACATGATCAACTCAATAGATGTAGAAAAAGCTTTTCACAAAAAATGACACTCATTCTTGATAAAAACTCTACAGATAATAGGAGAAGAGTATCTTTACCTCAGTTTCATAAAAGCCAGCATGAAAAACCAACAGCCAATATCTTTTTAAATGAACAGTGAAAGATTTCACTCTAAAATCAGGTACAAGGAAAGGATGTGCACTATCAACATTTCTATTTAGTATAGTACCTGAAACATTAGTCAAAGCTATTAGACAAGAGAGAGAAATATAAGAAATAATGCTATTGAAGAAAAAAGTGACATTGTCATTGTTTGCAGAAGACATAATACTCTACATGGAAAAAACCCAAAAAATTTCACAAAAAAGAAACCTTGAATTAGTGAAAAAATTCATTAACAAGGTCAGTGCCACCCGCTGGAGCCTTCCAGATCCAGCAGCTGCTCCCCCATGGGTCTGCGGCCTTGGCCGCATGCTCCTTCACTTTCTCCTCCTCCTCAGGGCTGCCATCAGCCTGCCCCATTCCACTCATGGGATTTTAAAATTCACTGGTGTTTGAGAATGCATTGAGTTAAGAAAACCACAGATTTCTTAGTATGAAATGGTTTGAGTCTATGGTTCAGGATGTCCTTGAACTCCTGGGTAGCCCAGGCTGCCTTGAATTTGCAGTGGTTCCTACTTACTTGGACTCCTGACTGCTGGGATTATAGGAAGGAAAACTGAGGTATAATTTACTACCTTGTGTGGAGTCATATGATAATTCAAAGTTGGCAGAGTTCATCCAGGAATGTGAAGAAGAGCTGGAGCCATGGAAGAAAAGAGTGAAAGAGATTCATGAGAATGATGATTATGAGCCCATCTTTGTTGGGGAGAGATCAAGCTTGCAGCCAGTGATTTCAAATATTTTGAATAGAGTGAACCCTGGCTTGTATTCAAGGGGAATAAAGAATGATGCACTCAGTAGAGTGTTGTATAATGAACTTATCACAAGCTATATCTAATAATTCTTCAGAGTTAATGTTTGATTTGACCGAGGATATAGGATTATCACATTACCAAAGAGGACCAAATCTATCTATAACAGGTATCAGTAAAAGTTCCTGTTCATCAAAACGACCTTTTGCTTCTAAAGCAAACAGTGTTAATCCAAAAAAGCCTAAGCTCAATGTGTTTCTGGGAAAAAAAAAAAAAAGAAAGAAAAAAAAACTTTCAGCTGTGTTACCTTCAGTTAAATCTTCTCCCCAGATATTTGGAAATTAGAGACTGTACCTTGTACAATATCACTGTGGAAAATGAAATATTTATGATGAAATCTAACTAATGAAGTAAAAGTTATATTCAGTTAACATTACAGTACTCTGCAAAAAGAGATCATAGAGGATTTCAGAAAATGGAAAGGTATTCCTTGCTCC
>PVKA01041064.1:0-18329 GCA_004027165.1 Ctenomys sociabilis | reverse complement strand
TCCAAGAGCTGAGGTAGAAACATAAAAACAAAGCATACAAAGTGTTCCATTTGAATAGGCCCACATAACTAAAGATACACAAGGATAAAGTACTATATTGGACAAAATAAATATAAAGAATATTAATAATATAAGGAAGAAATGAATTTGCAAGCAGGATTAATAAATGGAAACCCATATGCTATAGCTTGATAAAGCTTTATTGTGTCAAAGATAAAGACAAATGCTGAAAAATGTCAAATAAGTAAATTACTATAGTAAATTGAGGAACGAAATGATATTAGAAACAATAGATACAACAAATAATATCTAATAATAATTTTAAAATACTAAAGAAAAATAAGTTTAAGTGTAAGTTTTTTGAGGCATAACTATTATTCAAATATATAAATGAAATAAATGTGTCTTAAAGTCATAAAATATTCACAACATTTGCTAATCAGAGTTTAGCTGAAAGAACCATCATACTATGTACTTCAGTTAAAAATAATTTGTTCATTTAAGAATTAGTAAGTCATACTGGAAAATAAAACCTAATATGTGTGTTTACACACACAGCCATATGCACAGTATTGTCTGATGTAATAGGCAACAAAAAGATGTTGTGAAAGAATACTTTTGATGTAAAGAAAAGTTTATGTGATTCTCTTACATAGTTTATAAAATGTAGACAACTGGTCCATAATTTTAGGTATGGACAATATTTATTTCATGTCTGAGAAAAAGTTCCTTGGAAAAATAATAAAGTTGGGTAGAGATTTATAGTGTATTCTCCTGATGCTGCTCTGCCTTGCCATACTTTAGCATCTATTACATTGAAAAGTAGTTTTTACCTTGAAAAGAACTTTATTACTTTGAAATTGTAGATTTAAAAAGAAAGATTATCCGTACTAATGAGGTTGTAGGTATTCTTGCTTTATATATCTTAAGGACTGACCAAATAGCTCAGCATATTAAAGGGCCTGCAAGCAGGCACAGGGGCTGGAGATTCAACCCCAGGCCTGCTGTGCCAGTCCAGGCCCCGTAGCAAGCTGAGATGACAATTGAGACTGGGCATGGTGTTGGGCTCAGAATGCCAGCTCTTGGGAGGCTGTAAACAGGTGATCACCAGTAGTCTGATCTAGTAGTGAGACCCTGAACACCCTGTGGGCCCTTCCCTAAAATGCAAAATAAATAAATAAATAAATAAATAAATAAATAAATAAATAAAAATGAATAAAATTAAATATCTTAATAATAATACTAGTGACAGTGAGCCTTGAGCTAGAGCTTGTTATTATACCTGACAGAGTTTTGTTATGTTACAAGGCAAGTAAGAACGTCTATCTCTGGATTTTCAAGGTCCTGTAATATCTTATGACAGTTGTCATTGAAAACCAAAATACTCGCCTTTCATTTTAAAACCTATCACTGAACAAGAAAAGAGCTTTTGACTTTAAGACCTAAAGGTGTAATGTCAAAAGCCTGCTATTTGTTTCTCTGTGAACATCAAGAAAAAAAGTAGTATTCTTTATTGAAAATGCTGTGTTTATCAGAAGTAGGACTTGCACCATGCCTATCATTTAATGCACTTTAGTTTGTGCTAATTCAATGTGATGAAATCCTTTTGAGACTGTGACTGTGTCTATAAGAGTGTGGAAAAATCAAATTAGGCCATAAAATTTGGCCCATTCAATTTACATTAAAAGAGAAAAATGTGCTAAGCAAGATTTCTGTTGCATATTTTATTGTATTGAGTCTTTGAAATTTTTGAAGGAATTATAATTGGTGAGGTTCTCAAAGATAGCTCCGCTGAAAATGATTAATCAAATACGGTACATGTCATTTAATTTTTGATCAATTATCATAAAATTTGATTAAAGCAAATAAAACAAAGCAAAAATAGGTAAATACTCTTGTTTGGACATCTATTGAATGATGCAGACAGATTAGTTGTCTTTTTCTACTTCATGAAGAAACAGTGTATTGATTGGTTGACCTAGAGGAACATTTAAGTGCTTCTTTTGAATTCATTAGAACCACTACTTTTTGTCAACATCTGATAGCATGGATATCTCTTTCACTTCCAATTGTGTATTGTGTATATTATTTTTCCATGGAAAATATTTTTTTTGAAAAAGACTTTCACCTAATTACTGAATTAATATATATTGAAAAAGTTTGGAATGTAAAACAGTGAGGGGCCCAGGGACATAGCTCAGTAGAATAAGTGCTTGCCTGGCAAGGACAAGGGCCTGAGTTAAATCCCCAGTTCTGAAAAAAGAGAAGACAGTGAGGAAGGGACATGCTTCTAAGTACTCAACAGTGGCCTCGTGAGCCTTTTCAAAATAATGCTTAATCTCCTCACTGTAATAACATAGTAATAATAGATCTCCCAACAGGGAAAGCTTTGGTCTAGTAACCCTCAGATTATGTTTATGGACTTTGACTTTTTTTTTTTGCGGAACTGGGGATTGGACTCAGGCCCTTGCACTTGCCAGGGAAGTGCTTATTCCACTGAGCCATCTCCCTGGCTCCTTTGGACTTTGATTAACAAATATTTTCTTTGAAAGTATCTTGAAAGATCCTCTTCCAAGATGTACATTCATGTAACAGGCATAACAATCTCCACAAATGTGTTAGACTCCTTATCTATTTTATTTCCATCTGGGTGTACTTTTTCAAAACTGTGTGAAATTTGCTAGAAAGATATGCTGGCCAGCCCCAGAGCACCCTGAGATGGCAACTGAGAGTGGGTGTGGTGTCATGTGCCTGTAATCACAGCACTTGAGAGGCTGAAAACAGGCAGTTCCATGTGAATCAATCACACACACACACACACACACACACACACAAAAGCACAATGTCTTATTCATTTACAAAAGTCAAATTGAGATTAATGTTGATAGAATAAAAATATACCTGTCAGGCATGAGGGGCGACACCTTATGCACACTTATAATTAAAAGAATGAAATTTGGGATAATTTTCTGTATAAATTTTTGAGGATATTTTCTTCAGCACAACTTTTTCAGTATAAATTTTTCTTTATACTGGAAAACAGTCTCAAAACTCCTCAACAAAATCCCTATCAACTGTTATAATCATGAAGCCATAGATACATAACAGGTTACAAAGTTGCAACTTTTATAGGTGATATTGGTCTAGCAGTGTAATTGTGGTCAATAATGATTCTGTTGAACCCCTCATTTCTTATAAATGACTCACTGAAAATAGCATTTAAACTATGAATAATTTTGAATAAAACAAATTACCTGTCTGTATATCCACTTAACCGAGTCAGTGTCTCATATTAAAACTGGGATGCTTAAAATTAAAAAAAAAAGATTAAAATATAGTACCCCTTATGACATAATCTTCTCAGGTGTAGGTGATAAATATAATCTTAATGATTAAGAAAATAACTGCAAACTGTGAAATGTGAAAGTTGAAATTCTAAGGAGATTATTTTTCTCCAAGCATCTTTGATTTCGTATGGCTTGAAAGATGATGTTGCCTCCAAGATCATGTTGAAATTTAATCCCCAGGGTAGCAGTATTAAGACCTGCAGAGTTTAGAAATCGATTAAATTCTGAGTGCCAGCCCTCATCAACAGGCATGTGAGAACAAGCACATAATGCTCCTATCCTACATAAAACGAGAGTAAGGAGGACAGCCATCACAGGCCACCAATCCCACTAAAGATTTGATTTTAAATTTCTCACCCTCCCGAAACATGACATACAAGCCTCAATTGTTAATCGATAATTCAATATGTGGTATTATTTTTACAGTGGCACAAATGAGCTAAAATGATCTAATCTGGAAGCATGATACTTGTTTCTTTTTTTATTTTTGTTTTATTGAAGTACAAATATCAATGAGGCAGTTTTAAGATACCTTGACAAGATGGATTTGATAAATTAATACATTGCAAACTGTTTTCATAATGTTTTGGTATCATAGAAGGTGCATACATGATATTATACTTACACACATTATTATAGCATATGACTCTTACCAGTAAAGAAAAAGAGTGTAGCTGTTTGCATATCTTACTTTTATACCTGAATTACATCAAAGATTCAATAATTAATACTTTCTACCCTGATATTCTCCTAGTGGTTGTCCATATACTAGAAGCTGACATAATATCCTGTCCAACCACCATTAGTGCAAATCTTGCCTCTCATAGGATTATGTAGAACCACAGCGTTATCTATCCCAACTGTACTGTCTATACATACACATCATGATTCTTCCTTTCTATACCCCTTCTTCTGTCTAACCTGTCAGAGATGGGCACTCCATTGTCATTCAACTAACTTAGGTGCTTGAATTCGACCACACAATCCAACACAGTCTAGCAGTCCACTACAATAGTGAGTTATCTGAAGAAGTTGTAAACCATAGCCATTTATTGCTCAGCTTAATATTATGGGCCCATGATGTATACTTCATTTTTATACTTTTCTGCTGGATGGTTAAGACCTAGATAGAGCAAGACTTATATACCAACACATGTACTTTACATTTCTTATGAGGTCAGTGAAGTTCCCTCAGGGTTTACCTTGTAGTCCTGTACCTTATTCTGTAGATCCTTTGTCTGTGTCATCCACGTGGATGAGTTACGGCCAATGCTTGACCAGTTTGCTCTCTATGAGAGCCTGAAACAACATTTTCTCTCCATGTGACTCTCCCTGGGCACACTATAGAACCTCAATCTCCTCTGTGGCTCCATAATCTCCTTGTTCAGAAAATTTGGAGCTCAACTGAGTTTCATCATGTTACAGTACAGGTTCTCCTATGTCCTGAGTCTTTGCTGACCTTGAAAGGCTAGGGCCAAAATGTTGGCTGGCCTTGTGGCTCTTCTATTTCTCCAACTTTGATCTGTGAACTTAGGTTGTTAACCATCCAGAAGAAAAGCTGATTAGTATCCTGCAGCATATGCCATTCAGTTTGCCTTATCAGACTCAATTAATTTTAGTTGTTGTGCTACGTTTCCTTTTGTATTTCTGCTTTTTTCGCTTCTTATACTAGGGAGACTATATGATATTTACACATGTGTGTGTGGTTTATTTCACTTATGAGTATATGTTCAAGTGGCATCCACTTCAGTATAAATGCTTCAAACTTATCATTCTTAATAGCTGAGTAATACTCCATTATATAGAAATACCACATGCCTGTAATTCCAGCACTCGGAACGCTGAGGCAGGAGGATTGTCCTGAGTTCAAGACCTGCCTGAGCTACAAAGTGAGCTCAAGGACAGCCTGAACTGCATAGTGAGACCCTGTCTCAAAAAGACAAAAAAAAAAAAAAAAAAAAAAAAACAAGGAAAAAAAAATGTCTCTTTCAACCATTCCTCATGTGATGGACATCGTGGTTATTTCCAAGATTTTGCTATCACACATTGCGCTGCTATAAACATAGGTACACATATATCTCTATGATACAATGTATCCAAATCCTTTGGGAAAATTCCCAGTAGGGGGATAGCCGGCTTGAATGGGATTTCTAGTCCTACTCTTTTGAGGAGTCTCCACACTGACCTCCATAATAGTTGAACCAGTCTACATTCCTACCAGCAGTGGAGAATTGTTCCCTTTTCCCCTATCAAACTGCCACCAACATACCTCCCAGACATAGAGAAATCATTCCTAAAATTTATTTGGAACCACAAACAACCTAGAATAGCAAAGGCAATCTTGGCCAATAAAGACAAGGCAGGAGGCATCACAATCCCTGACTTGAAATTATACTGCAAAGCCACTGTGATAAAATCAACATGGTATTGGCAACAAAATAGACCTGAGGATCAGTGGAATAGATTAGAAGATGCAGAGGCATCTACAATCACACTCAGCCATCCGATCTTTGACAAAGGGGCTAAACAAGCTCACTGGAAGAAAGATAGCCTCTTTAACAAATGGTGCTGGAAAACATGGCTTTCTACATGCCCAAAACTAAAACTTGACCCAGTTCTATCACCATGCACTAAGTTAAAGTCAAAATGGTTTAAGATTCTTGTTTCTATAGATGATTCCCTTTGGTACTTGTGTTCCTCGGAGTAGCCTAGAATATTACAAAGAAAGCAAAAAAAAAAAAAAAAAACATAAAAATATGTAGGCTGTAGTCCATTTGGAGTGTGGAACTTCAAAAGATAAGTACAGCATTGAGTTATATTTCTCATTGCTGAAAATAAATGCCCAATATCCAATATTAAAAAAGAAAAGTTTATTTTACCTCACAATTTGCAGAGGCTTCACTGAATAGTCTGCTTGTCCTAAGAAGGGATTGCAAGGGATAGAGGAATGTGGCAGAGAAAAAAAAATGCACATCAGCACAAACAGAAAGCAGCAAGCAGCCACAGCAAGCATTTCCCCCTTATGAACAAAAAAAGAATAAATAGTTAGAAATAATGTAAAAGTATACAGAATTTTACTAAACAAAATAATAGTAATTCAACAATTGTTTTTATATTGCAACCGTCTTTCCCTTTTAATATGCCTAGGCTACAAGCCTTACAGGCAGTGCCACCTACCCTCTGTGAGGCTTCCATTGTCCACATCCATAACTATGCTAACCCAATTTAGCTGTTATACACCTTAATCGCATACTCAGTCTAGCATTACACCAGTGATCCAACCACTTTCCAAAGCCCCGCCTATGAGCACTGGGGCTTTGGAAGAACATCTAGATACAGCTCATAACATATAGTAAATAATTTCTAGTTTAAAATGCAAATTTATACCTTGGGTTAACCATTAGGGAGTAATGGTTAACCCATTTATACATATACATGTTAAAATAGAAAATGATATATTCAACAAATAGAAATATTATACTTCCTTATCACTATTTCATGAATATGAAAAGTTTCTATAAATCCCATGGCGTACATTTACATAAGTTTCTGTGAACTAGACATGTTCTGTAACTTGACAAATAAAATAATTTGTGTTATTCACATATACAAAGATGACAATTGGATATATATTTACATGTAAGTTCCACTGATCAGACATAGATGTATCTGGGAGAATAAAGATTTCCTATGGGTGTCCACATCTTTATTTCTGGAGCCTGTGAATACATCTGGTCACATGGCAGAAAGAACAGGTTGTGAATCAGCTAGTGGTAAGGAGGAGGGATATCCTGGATTGTACCGGTAGATTCATGGGTAATTATTAGGGTCTTACATGTAGAACAGGGAGGTAAAAGTGCTCAGAATGATGCTAGATGCAACAGATTAAACCTGTTATTGATACTTCTGAAAATGAGAGAAGGGTCACAGTCAAAGAATGTGTGCAATCTCCAAAAATTGGAAATAGCAAGGAAATAAATTATTCATAGTCTCCAGACCTGAATATAGTCGTGCCAGTGATTTATTTTTATTACAGTGAAGACTTTGTCTTGTAATACATTTTATACAAATGTAATGTAATATGTTTTAAACTACGAAAATTAAAATAATTCATTATATTAGTCTAAGTGTAATATTGTATGCTTTGTATAATTTAACATGCTTTTGTGTCATTTTTATATTTGTGTATGTCATAAAGTTTTCCATAAATGATAGTGCATTTTTCTTCATAAATTGTATGTATTTAAGATAATTACCTTTTACATGTAAATGAACAAGTTTTTTTTCATTTAATTTTAATTTTATTTGAAGTAAAACAAAATTTTATAATGAGATGATAGAATAACAATAATTAATGCATTGCATATTTATCTTTAAAGTAGTTACTCAGAGTACAAGATATAGGCATAAAATTTTTCCAAAAGATGCAAGTGCAAGCCTTCCTTTTATGAAATAAGACACTAACAATATATCGAACTTGGATTTTTCTTTTGTTTTCCTTTCTTCCTTTCCACTTTTCACCATCCTAGCTCCTTTTCCCTTGTCAACAGTTTCTTCTCATTTTAAAGTCCCATTTTAGACCTTATTTGCTCTTCAGCTTGTCACACCAGGGAGGCAATGCAATGTTTACACATGTGAGTCTGATTTATTTCACTAATGAACACATTCTTAAGTTGTATCCATTTACTGAGGAAAATGACAAGTGTAGCATTCTGTATGGTTGAGTACTATTTCATGTTATAAAAAGACAGCATCTTTTTTATCCCTTCCTCGGTTTATGGTCAGTAGGGTTGCTTCAAGTATTTAGCTCTGACACATTGTGCTGCTATAAAGATGGTTGCAGGTGTATTGCTGTGGTATGATATTTTGAATTCTTCATGGAAGATATGCAGAAGGGGTCAAATAGGACCCCTAGTCCTAGCTTTCTGAGCAGTCTTCACCTTGATTTTCACAGTGGTTGCACTCCCATCAACACTCCCACCAACAATGGAGAAGGGTTTCTTTTTCCCCACACCCCTGTCAGCATTTGTTATTGGTTAATTTCTTGATAATAGACAATTTTTTCATAGTGAAATGGAATCTCAATATTGTTTTAACTTGCATTTCTCAAGTGACCAATGTTGTTGAACATTTCTTCATTATTTGTTTGCCATTTGTATTTCTTCATCTGAGAAGTGTATATTTATCTCAGATACTTGTTTGTAGATTGAGTCTTTGAATTTTAGGGGCCTGATTTTTTCAATTCTTTATATTTTCTGGATATGAATCCTTTGACTTAAGAACAATTGGCCAAAATTTTTTCCCACTCTGTGAGGTCTTTTTTCATGTTGTCGTTGATTTCTTTTCCCGTTCAAAAGTTTTTTAGTAAAATGAGATCACACTTGTTAATTCTTTGGAGTATTTCAGTGTAGTTCGGGTTTTGTTCACAAACTCTCTGCCTACCCTTTCTTCAATATTTCTACCTACTTTATTTTCCAATAGTCTCAGTGTTTCTGTTTTAATATTTAGGCCTAGATCCATTTTGACTTTAGTTTAGTGCATGTTAATAGACCTGGATATAGTTTTAGTTTTTGGCATGTGGAATGCCAGTTTTTCAGCACCATTGATTAAAGAGGCTATGTTGCTTCCAGTGGACATGCTTGGGTCCTTTGTCAAAGATAATTTGGCAGTGTGCCTGTCATTCTTTCTGTGTCTTATGATCTGTTCCACTGATTCCTAGGTCTGGTTTTGTTGCCAGTACCATGCTAATTTTATCACAATTGCTTTGTAGTAAAATTTCAAGTTGAACACACAACTAGGCAGTTTATAATAAGTCTGCTGCCTTCAGGCCATGGAATTACATGAGATCACCTCTGAATTTGAAATAAAGGAAAAGGTTCAACAACTGAGTCCTGGCTCTATCCAATCTTTAGAGGATAGTAACAGGAGAAAGTTTCAGAAAGTAGTATAAATATATTGCATAAATGCATTGCATGCAATGCATTAAAAAGAAAGGAGAAATGTGTGGCATAGAAAGAATGTAAAGATAGTGGGTGGAGAAGAGTATGATCAAAATTTGATAAGGGAGCAGATATTTAAGGGCAACAATCTCAGCTGGGAGCTGGTGAGATAGCACAGTGGTCTAAATCATCTGCTTAGGCAAGCTCAGGCAAGTACCGAGACTGTGGTGCAATCGAGGATACTAGCCAAGCCATCCCTGTCCCCATGGCAGGAAGATTTGGTGGCAAAAGAAAAAAAAATGATGCAAGATTAGATTTGGCATTTGGAAAATCACTAATGTCTTTGACAAGAGCACTCAGTAGAATCATCTGGATAAAACCTGACTTGAGGGTGATGGGGAAATAGAAGCAGTATATTCACATTATTCTTGTTTTCAAGTTAAATTTCTTTCTTTTTTAATTCACTTTAATGAGAATAAAAGATAAAATAACAATGAAGCAGTTTCAAAACAGGTTATTAGGATGGTTACAAGAGTTAATACATTGCATATTATTGTCTTCATAGTAGTTATTCAGAGGACAAGATGGTGACATGATACCTTGTCTAAACAATATTAGTACAAACATTTATTCTCAATGAATCAAGAGAAAGAAGCTTTATATCTATCCTAACTCTCTTGTGTATACAAACATATATATATATACTTTTTCTCTCTTTTTATTACAGCAAAATGCTCCTTTATTTACACTTCTCTGAAGTTAGTAACACATGACACTAAGTTGCCTAGCAACTGATAGCTATCCTTAACCAGACAGGATGTTCATCTCAGGAGTGATGCAGCTTGCTTGCTTTAGGCTGGGACAAGTCCCAACTACACATATATGATTGACTTCCTAGCTTCATGGATCCCAACATATCCCCCTTTTTCATATTGTTCTGTCAGAGGCATGTGTTCTATTGCAATTAGAGAAGCTTTGTTTGGAGAAGGATTTAAAGGACCTTTTCATGCTTAAAGCTAGTCTGAAGATTGTAGGTACTTGAATTCAGCAAAACAACCCAGAATAGTCCAATAGTCCACAATAGTAGTGGGTTATCAGCAGAACAGAAATTGTTAGAAATTGTTGACTTGAGTATTTTAGAGCTCAACATATTGACATGGCATTACTTTTCAGACCTTGTGATTATACTTCTCTGCTGGATGGTTAAGAAAAATGTTAAAGCAAGACTTTTATAACTAGAAATGTAACTTTTGTGTATGATGAGGTCAATCAAATTCCCTCAGGATTCACCCAGAAACCATGTATAGCACCTTGTAGATCTTTTGTCTGTGTCAGCCATCTGTCTGTCATCATGATTGCTTGACCAATTTGGTCTCTGTGGAAGCCTGAGAGAACTTTTTCTCTCTATATAAAGGACTCTCCTTAAGCACACTACACATCACCACATTACCTCTGTGGCCCCAGAATCTCCTTGATCAGAAAATTTGAGACTGCACTGAGTTACAGGATATCACAGCACAGGTTCTCTCATGTTTTGATCCTCACTGACCTTTGGCTAAGACCAAAATATTGGCCTCCCTGATAGCCTTTCTATTTCTCTAATTTTTGATCTACAAACTTGATTTCTTAAACATCCAGAGGAGAAAGTTAATTATATTATTACCCTGTAACAGGGGTGGTTGAGTTTACTATCATTAGCTATCTGAAAATCAAATGCCTTAGACATAACATAGAACTACAATTTTCCAACCATCATGGGAATTCTAAAATTTAAATCCCTGTAAAATGGGAAAAAAACAATTATGCATTTTTACACAGAAATTTAGAAATCAAACCATACACAATATTGTAGAAGGACAATCCTATTATGTTACTTTTCTTGTCTCTTCTTTTTTATTACCATATTTGCAATTTGCAAACATTTACTTTAAAGAGAATATAGGAATAGTTGATATGACATTAGAAGCAGTACTCAAAATGACAGGTGTTTCAAGCATGCTTATAGTATTACATATTGCTATCCTCAGTGCAGTTGCTTAGTTCATAGCAATGATCACATAGAGTTATTCATGGTGAATATTCTATCCTTAACTGCTAGTTTCAATAACCTGATGGAGATTATTAGGAACATAGCCTTAATCATCTTGTTTATACAAATGTATGGTGTTGCCCGTGCCTTATTTCCTAACTTTTTTACTCTCTGTCTCTTCGCTGTTTAATCCTTAAGTTCTTGGTTTCTATTTAATTGTTTATACCTTTCAATATTTTTTCTTTTTGTGTATCTGGTTTATTTCACTTATGAGTATGTCCTCAAGCTGCATTCTCTTATATATGAAGCCTTTCAGTTAAATTTTCTTTGTAGGTGAGTAGTACTCCATTGTATAAAAAAACACATATTTCATTCATTCCTCAGATGACAGGCATTTTGATTGTTTGGAAAATTACATTTAGTTATCACAAATTATGCTACTATAAACATAGGCACTCATATATCACTGTGATATGATGTTTTTAGTTTTTGGGAAAAATTCCAAGAAAGGGAGATAGTTGGATTGAATAGGATTTACACTCCTAGTTTTTTGAGGAGTCTCCACACTGATTTAATTAATGATTGAACCAATCTACACTCCCACTAGCACTGAACTAGCCTCTCCAACATTTGTTGTTGGTTGATTTCTTTATGATAGCCATTCTTTCTGGGATGAGATGGTATTTCCAAATTGTTTTACTTTGCATTTCTCAAACTATGGTAATGTTGAACATTTTTTTTTCCTTATGTATTAATTTGCCACTTGTATTTCTTGAAAAAGTGTGTGTTAATCTTGAATGCTCATTTCTGGATTTGGTCTTTAATTTTGGGGCCCTAATGTTTTTAGTTGCTTATAAATTCTAGATATAAGACCTTTGTTGGAGTGTTTATTACTTATGATTTTTTCTAAATTTTTGGGTTGTCTTTTCACTAGTTGGTGATTTCTTTTGAAGAATCAAATATTTCTTGTGGAGTTTGATTTTTCATCATGAACTCTTTGCCTATCCCTGTGACTTCAAGACTTCTAACTACTTTCTCTTTCAGGAGATTCAGTGTTTCTGTTTTAACGTTTAGATCTTTAATCCATTTTGACTTTAATGTAATGCATGGAGAGAGACCTTGGTCTAATTTTAGTTTTTGACATGTAGAGAACCAGTTTATCTAGCACTGTTTGTTAATTTTTCTTCAGGAAGCATGTTTGTCCCCTTTGTCAAAGATAAGATGGCTGAGCATGCTTGTAGGTGCATCTGCATCCTTTAATCTACTACTTTGATCCTTGGGTCTACATTTATTACCAATACCATGCTGATTTTACTATAGTAGCTTTGTATTATAATTTAAAGTCACGGATTATAATGTCTCCTGTTTGGCCTTTGTTGCCCGGGATTTCTTTTGCTATTTTAGGTCTTTTCTGATCCCAAACAAATTTTAGGAATGATTTCTTTAGGTCTGTGTGGTATTGGTGGTATTTTGACAGGATTTGCTTTAAATCTGTATAACAATTTTGGGACTATAACCATTTCACAATGTTGATCTTCCTGTCCAGGAGGAGGAAATATCTTCCCCTTTTCTGAAATCCTCTGTGATCTCTTTTTACAGAGTACTGAAATTTTCATTGAATAGATCCTTTGCATCTTTAGCTAGATTGACTCCTAAATATTTCATTAACTGTGGTGCTATTGTAAAAGGTGTTGATTCTCTAATTTGTCTCTGTGTTTGTTATCTGTGTAGAGGCTTTTGACTTCTGCATGTTGTTTTTGTATACTGCCATGCTACTGAATTTGTAATTAATTTTAGCAGCTTCTTGGTGGAGTTTTTTGGAACTTCCACATAGTTTCATGTCATCTGCAAATCATGATAGTTTAACTTCTTCTTTACCTATTCTTATTCCTTTCTCACATAATGGCTCTAGCTAATGATTCCAGAACTATATTGAATAGGAGGGGTGATAGAGGACATCCTTGTCTCGTACAGGATCTGAGAGTTAAAGATTTCAGTTTTTCCCCATTTAGACTTATGCTAGCAGTTGGATTTTCATAGGTGGCTTTTATGAGCTTGAGATAGAGGCCATTTATTCCAATTTTCTGTAGGACCTTGAACATGAATGAGTGTTGGACTTTATGAAATCTCTTTTGCTCATAAATTGAGATAATCAGGTGTTACTGGATTTGGTTCTATTCATATAGTGTACTACAATTGTAGATTTGCATATGTTGAACCATCCTTGTATTCCTGGAATGAATCCTACCTGGTCAAGGTGTATAATCTTGTCAATGATTTGCTGTATTTTATTTGCTTCAGATTTATCGACGATTTCTGCATCAGTGTTCATGAGGGAGATTGGCCTATAATTCATCTTTTTAGTTGCATCTCTCTGTGCTTTGTTATCAGTAGAATATTTGGCTCCAGGAATGAATTTGGGAGAAGTGTTTCCTTTTCAATTTTGCTGAAGAGTTTGAGGAGCATTTGGATTACATATTCCATAAATTTCTTGTGGAATTGAGCAGTAAATCAATCAAGACCTGGACTTTTGTTTGTTGGTAATTTTTTCATTACATTTTGAATTACATTGGCTGTAACTACTTTATTGAGAGTTCTTATATCTTCTTGATTCAGTTTTGGTAATTTGTACCTTTCTAGGAATATGTCCATTTCTTCTACCTCTTTGATTCTGTGATAGTGAAGATTCTCAAAATAACTGTTGATGATCTTCTCAATTTCCACAGGGTCTGTAGTAATTTTACCCTTTTTTATTCATCATATCTTGAATTTGATGTTTTTCTGTATTTTCTTTTTGATGAGGTTAGATAGAGACATCGATTTTATGTAATATTTCAACCGGCTTTTTAATTCAATAATTATTTGTATTGCTTTCTTTTTCTGGATTGCATTAATTTCTGCTCTAAACTTTATAATTTCATCCTGTCTTTAGACTTTGGTTTTGGCTTACTCTTCTTTCTCTAGATGTTTGAAGTACAGCATTAGGGTATTTATTTGTTCTTAGCTATAAATTTCCCCCTAAACACTTGTTTCATTGCATCCCATAAATTCCAATAAGTTGTGCTCTAATTTTCATTGAATTATAAATATTGTTTGATTTCTTATTTAATTTCATCTGTAACCCATTGGTTACTGAGGAGGGTGTTTTTTAATTTCCATGTATTTATGGGTTTTTAATAGTTTCTTTCGTTATTTATTTTGACTTCCCTTGCACTGTGGTCAGATCATATGCGTGTGACCATTTCTGTTTTCTTGCATAGCCTTTGCATACTATGGGCCAGTATGCATTCTGTTTTATAAAGTGCCCCATGTGAAGATAAATAGAATGTATATTCAGATGTAGTTTGTTGGAACACTCTGTATGTCCACTAAGTCTATTTGTTCCAAGTTCTGTTATGGTTCTGTCACTTCTTTACTAATTTTTTGTCTGCTGGATGTATCTTTTTTGGGATAAGGTGGTATTAATGTCTCATATCAAGATTGTAGAATTGGATTTTTCACTTACATTAAGATTTGTCTTATCTAGTTGGGTGCTCCCATGTTTGGTGTATTCGTATTTATGACTGTTACCTCTTCCTTTTGATTATTTTTCCCTAACCACTATGTATTGGCCTTCTTTATTTCTTTTGATCATTCTTGGTTTGAAGTTCAGACTGTCTGAAAACAGGATATTATCCCTGCTTTCCTGGGATGTGCTGGGGCATGAAGTATTTTTTTCCATCCTTTGTCTTTCATCACATGATATACTCCTTTAGGGTTCAGTTTGTTTCTTGTACACAGCATATTGTTGGATTTTGCTTCCTACATCAATTTGACTTTTTCATCTTGAAATTCTTTAGTTGTTCTTTTTCATGGGAGTATTTCACTTTTCTACCAAATTTGAAAGAGATTTTTGTAGTGTATAACACTCAAGGCTGGGATTTGTTTTCTTAGAGGGCCTGAAGTATTTTGCTTCATGCTTTTCTTGCTTTCTTTTCCTTTTTTTTTTTTTTTTTTTTTTTTTTTTTTTTTTTTTTTTTTTTTTTTTTTTTTTTTTTTTTTTTTTTTTTTTTTTTTTTTTTTTTTTTTTTTTTTTTTTTTTTTTTTTTTTTTTTTTTTTTTGTGGTACTGGGATTGAACTCAGGATCCTGTGCTTACTAGGCAGGAATTTATTCCATTGAGCTGTCGCCCCAGCTCCTTGCTCTTCTTGATTTTGTATTTCATGAAGAGAAATCTGCCATTATTCTGATGGGTTTTCCTTTAAATATGATCTGATTATTTTCTTCGTGGCATTTCACATATTTTCTTGTTCTTTATTTCTGGAATCTTGATATGTCTGGGTTTAAACTGGGATGCTATTATATGGAGTACTATATGGTTCCTTTATGTGAATGTCAACTTTTTTCCCTGTATTTGAAAAATTTTGTGCAATTACTTGCCCATATTCTTTTTATATCATTTATATTGACTCCTTTTTCATTAATCCCTATTAGTCTCATGTTGTTCCTCTTTGTATGATCTTGAAGATGTGGAATCATTTTTTCTGAATACTAGGTGTTTTTAAAAGATCTTTTCTTTTAGAATTTAGTGAATAATCAATGAGCTGGAATGATAACTTCCAGGTCTGAAAGCCTATGTTCACTTTCATCGAAACACTTTTGCCAGCTTGTGATTAAGGTTCTAATTTCCTGTATACACTTTGAGTTCTATATTGTTCACTCAAGGATTCCATTATTTTTCTATTTTCCTCTATTTTTTATTATTATCCTCTTTAGAAATAGTAATTCTTTCATTAGTTATCATTTCTTGTTTTACTTCAGAAATTATTTCTGATATGATTTCCTCTATACCTTTCTGCAGTGGTTTCTTTATTTCAGACACCATTATTTCAGAGAGTTCAGGTATGTGATTTCCAACTTCTTCTATGTTATTGACTCCTGCATTTGTTCTGGGTAGACTTGAGTCCTGAGAAATCATTTTGCTCCTTCCATTTGTCATTTTATATAGCACTGTCTTCTGACTTTTGGTATGAAACATTATTGCAGTTATTACCTTAGCATGTACCAATATTACTACCCAAGAGAGATTATGTGGTTAGGGTAGTTACAGATTTTGACTTACAGAAATATAAATACCAATACTAATAATTTGTATTGAGATCTAGCAGTTTACAAACTTTTGTATCTAATGGGTTTGTATTTTGGACACTAAGAGCAAACCTTATGGCTGCATAGCTGAACAGATATTAGATTATAAATCTATACATAAGTTAGTTCCCCTAAGTTCTGTATGATCACCCCCCCCCTTTTATACCTCTAGTCTTCTTGGCAGACTAGTTCAGTACAGTTACCTATTGCCCCCCCCTCAATGAAGAGAGAAAGTGATAGAATACTCTCAGATCTGGGTCTTGCAAATTGTCTCAGCTAGAGGGTCCAGTGCTAGCAAGTTCAAACTTGTCCAGGTGGGCCTGGCTTGTGTATGGCTGCTGTATTCCACATGTTCCTGCTGCAGCCCATGGAACTGAACCTTCTCTGCCCCTCTGGAAGAATGTTCTGGTCCTGTACTTGTTGGGTGTATCTCGTCCCTTGTCTCTATGTAGGCAGTTCTGCTTCTTGGTTCGACAGTAGGCCTAATGGAGTAGGATCTGGTGGGTGCGGAAGTTCCCACAAAGGAGCGGGGCCTGAGGAATAACTACAAGGGAATCTGGCTAGCACAGAAGTAACAAGTTTTATTTGAAATTCCTCATCTTTATTTGATCACTGAAAGCCTGGGTCCTTTCAGTCAACTTTCAAATATTCTATCAAAATTAAATAAAAATGCTCATTGATCATTCACTAAATTTAAAATATTCCATTTGAGTTTTTTTTAGAGACCTTTTAACAAGAAAATGCCTAAAGATCTTCAATTAGTTTTAAATGTCTTCTATTTTAGTTTATGAATTTTTTATAAAAATTTAAATTATAAAAATATTAAATGATTGCAATGCATGTTGAGACAGCGGAAATTCTTTGCTTAAACATGGAAAACAACCAAAGTTGAATAAAATTTGAAGTTCTTAATTCACTGGAGCATATGTTTCTTTTCATCATAGTTACTATTTGTATCCTAATTCTACTGCTACTTGGCTTTGTAGTATTAGGCTTGTCTCTTGTGATAGCTTTAAACCAGAATGATAATTCTACTCTTTCCAATGACTTTATATGTCTATAAAAACTTGAATGGCTTGGTCTAAATAATATATCATTGTGTGGTAACACTACAAAGAATCTAAGGAGACGCTTTCTCTGCTTGTCCCATTATTAATCTCTAAATTTGCATGACAAAGAAATTATAATTAAATGAAAAATATACCAACCTTTGCATGATGATTGTCATAAGAAAACAATCCAAGTAAAACAAAACTGATAAAAACAGAACATTAACATTTAGAGTACAAAAAATGTGGAGGATAATTATTCATTTGCTGTTTGATAACAAAAACAAATGAATTGATAGAAAAAAAATTCAGCAAAGGAGCTAACAAAGCCTAAATCCCAAAGATGGGCTCTGACTCCATGGAGACAAATTATCATACTTTCCTCTCAGATTTAAATGAAGGCAAGATTTAATCTATAATGTTGCTTTTCTCTCAAAAACACTTACAGAAAAACAAATTTAATTCTATCCTATGAAGCAAACAGACATGGTTATCTTTAAGTATTGTTTTACATTAGACTTAGAAAAATTAACTCTTGACTTACAAAGATATGGATATGAATGTAGTTTTAAACTTTAGAGAGAATAAAATAAAACAAGATCAATTACATTTACAATTAATAAGAATTAAAAAAGTAATTAATTCTGAAAAGAAAAATGTATTTTTCAAGTATAAAAAAATAAACTTTTTCAAATGTTAGTGTTATAAGTAACTATTCATAGGAACAGGAATTCATATTGTGGTAAGGTAACAATTGTCTAATCTTATTCTAAGAGGAATGAAACAATCTATTATCTAGTAATCTCTTTCTGTTCTTGAATGTAAAATTTGCCAAACTT
>PVKA01041063.1:0-18326 GCA_004027165.1 Ctenomys sociabilis | reverse complement strand
CGCGGCGTCCTACGTGCAAGCAACAATGAACTTCCTGCCAGAGCGAGCTATATAGGTTTCATAGATCAATCACAGTTGTACATGTGTTCGCATATCATTGGCAGAGTCACAAAAGTGGCGGGCATTTCTCTAAATAGGCGGGACCCAGGCACAGCAACAAGAACCCGGAAGCCGGATATGAGCGCCATCTTGGCAGACACGATGGGCGGGGGAGCGAGGAGCGGTCGCCATCTTAAAACGGCTCCCGACAATTACCTATGTATTTATTCCTGTTTCAGTTAAGGTGAACTATTACAACTTTCTTGGCTTGTAAGCTATCCCAGGGTTTAGTAAAGCACACTTAATGTGTCTAGGTGGGTCACGGGGCATTGAGTTGCTGTCTGGTCCCTTGCCCATTCTTCTTGGGTACTTGTCCCCTTCTCTGCTTTTCAACTGGCATGAACTAAGCATCTTTGTCACACTGTGCCCTTCCATCATGTTTCTGCCTGGAAGCCAGTGCATAATAGAATTCCCTGAAATTCTGTGGCTAATTAAAGCTCTCTTTTTTTTGAGTTGTTTTTGGCTATTGTGCCTCAGCAATAGGAAAGCTGACTAATATAGAAAATTGGTACCAGAAAAATGAATCATTGCTGTGGTGGTACTTAGCCCTGTGGCTCGGAAGCCTTTAGAACTGGTTGTTGTAAGCATTTGGAGAAAATTGGAGATGTGAACCAGAGAAGCCCTAGAATGGTGTAATTGGAGCCTGCTGGTTGGTTGTGTTAAGAGATCAAAGATCTGCTGGGCGTGGTGTCGCATGCCTGTAATCCCAGCACTCGGGAGGCTGAGGCAGAAGGATTGTTGTGAATTGGAGACCAGGCTGAGCTACAAAGTGAGCTCGAGGCCAACCTGAACTGCATAGTGAGACCCTGCCTCAAAAAGACAAAAAAAAAAAAAAAAAAGAGAGAGAGAGAGAGAGAGAGAGAGAGAGAGAGATCAAAGATGGTAAGAAGGTTGACAAGAAAATCCAGGCTCAGGAGGTTTCAGTTGGGAATAAGGACCCAGTCAGCAACTGAATAAGGGTGGTATGTGTTACACTGGCAAAATTTTCTGTCTACCTTTTGCCCATATCTTGAGACTGTGGGGAGCTGTGAGTGAGAGCAGTGAACCGAGTGATCTGGCAGAGGAAATTCCAAGACAGTGCAGTGTGGTTTGTGGCATATGTACTGGCTGCTTTTAGCTAGAGTCATCGTGAGAAAAACAAAGCAGAAAAATTGGAAATGCTTCAGTTTTACCCCTCAAAAGACATTGTAAAGTTAGGGCTAAAAGAAATTGCTGAAAAGATTTCATTTAGCCCACACTGCCAATTTTTTGCAGTCCTAATAGCATCCTCCCCAGTAGGATGTTGTCTGTTCACCTTGAGAATCCCATCCATAAGTAGGCAGCAGCTCCATGTGTCTTTGTGGTGCTGGGGATTGAACCCAGGACTTTTAGCAGGCTCAGTAATGACTCTATACCTGACCCACACCCCCAGTGCTGTCAAATAACCCTTGATACCTTGAGAGCTTTATAAAGATATTATCTAGGTGCTGATAAAATCCAATGGGTCATCAAACAGTTTCAGAGTAAATTCTGGCAGAAAAAGGCTCCTTGTCCATTTTATCCCTTCCTTGTATTCCTCATGTAGCATGATCGTAAAACCATTTAAATTCTTGCAAAGTGGAAGGTGCTGACAAGCCTGTGCAGTGAGCTCCAATCAGGCTCCACAAAGAGAATTTGTCTGTAGCAGCTCTCTAGTTTCTATTCTGTAGTGATATTTTGATTCCCATTCAGTAATCCTGATAAATATTGCTTAAAGGTGGATTTATGTTCTTTCTATTTTATGATACTTAGCAGGGCAAGTGTCCTTGATACAGTATCAAGTCTCATAAAAATTTAGGTAAAGGAATCACAATTTTATATAAATTCTGTTTCACCATTTCAACTTCTATGATTCTACTGTCTTAGTTACTTTTCTCTTGTTGATGGGACATAATACTCGGCACCCCAGTTAAGGAAGGAAAGATTTATTTGGCTCACAGTTTGTGGAGGTTTCCGTCCATACTCAGCTGGCTCTAAGGCAGATTAGCACATGGAAGAGGGCAGCAGGTCATGGTTGCTGAAAATAGCTGAACAGCAAGAGCAAATGGGCTGAGTAGCAGCCCAAGGCAGCCGAGAGCAAGTCTGTCTCCCTTCTGTTGCATTCAGACTCTGCCCAGGGCTGGGCGTAGCACTCGCACCCAGAATCCCAGGATTGGACCATGAATTAATCACAAACTAGAAGTCTGTCCAATGACTGCATGGGGCTTTGGGGGACAACTAGACACAAATCATAAAACTATAATCTTTACATTTTATTTTATAGCCTTAAACACTTTTCTACTATCACTTCATTTTACTTTTTTGTTTAAGAGGATGTGGATCAACAGAAGGGGCTGGCTGAATCAAGAGACCCTGGCCCTTTTGTTGATCTTCACCTTGATAAATCTGCCTCAACATTACCCCAAACAATTATTGATCTGTTTTGTCATTATAATCCTAGCCTTCCCCCTTTTGTCATATCTCCAAACTAGGATAAAAACAGAAGGCTTTTGTGTAGAGTCCTTTAATGTTGAAAGACAAGCAAGAGCTCTCTGTGGTCCACTTAACTTTTGATAGTGTAATATTCAAACCTCTTAACCATATCAATATTAATTTTATTCATCCTATTTCTTCTTTCTCTTCTTTTTCTCTCCCTGCCTCTCCTTCCCTCCTTCTTTTTACTAATCGGGTTTGTACCTAAGATCTTTCTACTGAGTTACCTTCTCAGATCTAATTAAGTTGCTAGGTTACCTATACTGGCTCAAACTTACAATCCTCTTGCCTCGGGCTCCCGAAATGCTTGGAATTACAGGTACACATTACTAAGCCTGGTTCCTCTTTCTTAATAATCATCTCAAAATTTCCATGTTGCTGAGACAAGTCCTATAACTCTCCCTTTCCTTTTTCTCTTAGTTAAGTCCCCATTAATTGTTTCTTGAGAACTTTTGAAAAGTCTCCACCTTTTTTAAATGAATCCTGTGACTTCTCCCTTTGCGTATTTCCTCTTCCCTTGTAAAGTTTGTATTAGCATCTGCAAGATTCATGAGGGGAAGAGGAGGCAATAATTTTGATAATGTTTCTCTGATCATAGCTTGATTTTGCTGCAATAGTTACATGGAGTCCCTTTAGAAAAGTAGAAACTTTAATGACACCATTTGCAGTGGCCCTGGAATGGAGCTTATTCAGTGTGCAACTGTTCCAGTCATCATAGAGCCAGTGCCACACGGTCACACATAAAGCATGTCAGCCACTTCACTCGGAAGGTTGCATTGGCATTTATAGGAAAAGATGGAAATCACCCTTCTCAGGGTAGACACACTTTATGCTGGCTTTTATCCAGTTCCCTAACCTAGCTGTACCCTTAGGAATAATTTCCCAAGTGAATGGATAGGATGTAGTCATCTGTGGTTTACTGTCAATTATATGTCCCATATCAATACAAACATACTTTTCCACTGTGGCATTTAAACTACTCTAAAATTAGTTACATTCATAAACCATTTTAGTAAATGCTTCCCAGTAAGAAAAATAAAACTATACAAAGTGAAGCAATTCTTACACTCTAGACTCTAGTTTCAACAATTTCTTGATTTTCCTTTCCACATTGACCACATTCTTTGTGACCAAATATCTTAAGGGCACTTTTCTTCCCCTGGGTAATATTTTCCCTTTATAGACAGATTTCTGGCTGGTGGGCTCAGCTCAGACTCATAGAAATCTGAGCTTGGTTTAGTACCAAACTCTGACCTAGTTCTCTCTTCTAATGTTGTTTTGCCTTTTATAGAGAATAACCACAGTAATCACAGTAATCAATGTTTTCCTTTCTTCCTATTGGATTACATTTGCTAAATCCCATTGGTAAATTTTATATTTAATATTTTATATTTAACATAGCTGCTGCCACATCCCATGGGTGACTTTGTGACCACCCAAGAATCAAAAATTCCTTACTCCCCCTTTTATTTTCCCAAATCACTTTTCTTTTCCCCTTACCTTCCCTCCCTTCTTCTCCTCTCCCTCCCCTCCCCTCCCCTCCTCTCTTCTCAGGATTGAACCCAGTACTTTGTGCTTGCCAGGCAGGTGCTTATGCCACTGAGCTATCTCTCTGGCCCTTAAATCACATTTCTGTGAGTTATGGTTGCTTTAAGGAATATAACTTCTGGCATCAAATGTGTTGGGAAACACAAATATTTTGGGTATTTTCTGCCCTCACAACATAATCAAGACTTTTGTGACATCAAAAGGTATAAGAACTTCTCACCACCAAGTGGGTAATTCTGCAGGGAAAAACCAATGGGATGTTTTCTAATTCAACTTAATTCTGACACTAGGTACCTGGAGATAGTGTCAGATTCTACATGTTAGTGACTCAGTCCTCAAGAATGTGCCCCTCCTCTTTAGATGAACTCATAAGCCCCAGCTTGTGAGATGTGCTTCTGACTGGAATTCTCATAATCTCCTACTTTGGTTTGATTAATTTCTTTGAGTGGCTCAGAGAGCTCAAGGGAATACTTACATTTACCCATATATTATAAATGGTCTTGCAAAGAATAAAAGTGATACATAGGTAGGTGTAGGGTAAAGGGAAGGCAGTCTGTGCCCTCTCTGAGTGTGCACCCTCCAGCACATCCATGTGTGTGGCTACCCAGAAACTTTCCCAACCCTGTCCTTCAAACTTTTGTAAGGACTTCAATACATAGGAATGATTGCTAAAAGACTGGGTAGGGAAAACTCAGTAAGACCTGCCTATTAGATTCTTCTTGGGCTCTCTGGCTAGAAGTTCTTCCTGCCGGATCTGAGGCAGAACCAACAGGGTGAGGAGCTCTTTGTTATCTGTTTGTTTGTCATTGTAAATGTTACACATTTTTAATTTTACTATATTGTCCCATATTTTGATATAAAGATTTAGCAAGATTAATAAAATCTCCTATGTGTCGCCATCATCTTCCCCCAATAAATAACGAACTCTTAAGTCATCTCACAATTACGCAATTCTTTTTTTTTTTTTTTTTTTGCTGAACTGGGGATTGAATTCAGGCCCTTGAGCTTGCCAGAGAAGCACTTATTGTACTGAGCCATCTCCCAGCCCCTAATCTCATGATTATAAAGTTCTAAAAATATATATTTCTCCTTTTAGTAAGTCTCTTGCAGAGGGAGGAAGTTTTATTTTTCAGTTAATTCTGTTTTTCTTTTTTCTAACAGTATTAAAAATATGTTCATTTTCTTTTTGAACTTTGTGTCATTTTTTATTTTTATATGATTTTTTTATGTACAAATAATATGTTTGTGTAGGTCTTATGGGTTTTTTAATCCTTTCTCCCTTTCTTCTTTCCTGTCCTATACTCTTAAAATGAAACAAAATTGATCAAGGGTTGCTTATGCCCTCCAGTACTGACTTAAATCGATGAAGACTTAACAAATGTTACTTGTCTTCTACCTATGCTGGGTTTCTCACCCTCACCATTTTCTGAACACTACCAAAATTCTAACAGATGAAACCAGCATTTCTTTGCCTGTGAGTTATCCCTGGCCTCTAGCACCTGCATGACTTAGTTGAGCACAGCTTGAAATCCTAGTACTCCTCTTGGGATTAACTTTCATTTAGTAACTGGTAAGAGTAGATATACACAGTACAGAATAATAGACCACCCAAAGAAGACCCCAGTTTAATTCTCCCAAATATGAATATGTTGTCTTAAAGATACTTTTAAGATGTGGTGTAGTAAAGACCATAGGATGGAGACTGTACTGCATTATCTGGATGAACTCAGTTTTCTCACACAAATCACCTTAAGTGGAAGAAGGAAGTTGCAATAAAGGGAAATTTGGAGATGCTACACTTCTGGCTTTGAAGATGAAGAAAGGGGGCATCTGCCAAGAAATGCACAAGGCCACTAGAAGCTGAAAAGGCAGGGACATGGACTTTCCTGTAGAATTTCCAATGGATCTAGGCCATCACTTTGATTGTAGTCCAATATGCCACACTCTGGACTGCGGGGATCCAGAGCTATGAGATGATAAATGTGTCCTTGTGGTCCAGCACATTTGTGTCATTTCTTACAGGAGCACTAGAAAACCAATAAAATTTACAAATCCTTTTATCTCCTCCAGCTTCTCCAGGCTGCAGGCATTTCTTGGTGTATAGTCCCTACACTTTAACCTCCGCTTCTGTTACCACATTGCCTTTTTCTTGAGAAGCTGTATTTCTCTTCTAAGGGTTCTTGTGACCTACAAGAGAAACAATCCTTACAGGTAGTTCAAGATGTTGTCTCCACGTCAATAGCCTTAAGTTGATCACATCTGCAAATACATGTTGCCCTACAAGGCAGAAGGCAATCAAGAGACTGAACTTTGGGATTCAAACATAATGGAGCGGCTATGGTTCAGCTTATCAGTTACCTCTTCCCCATTAGAAAAATACATTTTTAATTCAAACACAATGGAGATCACTATCTATGATTAACTTTTTTTGAGATAGATCATTGCTGTATATTTCAAGGAGGCCTTGAATTCACTCTATCACCCAAGCTGGCCTTGAACTCAGAGCAATCCTCTTGGCTCAGCCTCCAGAGTGGTAGGAGTACAAGCATGAACCACCACAACTGGCTTAAATATAACTAAAAGAAACTTCTGTAATTCAAAAACTACAGGTAAAATATTAAAAGGCAAAAATAAACCATGCTGAAAGCATAATCAACAAGTAAATAAAGGTTTAACATTTCTGATATATAAAGTAGTACATTTCAAAGTACAGTAAGAAAACCACTAAAGTGGGGCCGGGGAGATGGCTCAGTGGAATAAGAGCTTCCCTGGCAAGTGCAAGGGCCTGAGTTCAATCCCTGGCTCTGCAAAAAAAAAAAAAAAGAAACACAGAAAACCACTAAAGTTCCAGTCTCTTCATTAACAGTTCATTGTGCATGAGGGACACTTCCCCAGGGTAGAACACTTCCTCACCTGCTCATCTTCTTCCTAGAAATCTAAAACAAATGGAATGCTTTACTTTTAAGTTTACAACAGGAGAATGCTGGAAGTAATGATGTAACTAACTAAATTTGTAAAGTCTTATAATTAACCTATGGGAATATAAGGGTGTGATAAGAAAATACAGTGAATTTTTTTCATTTTAAAAATTTAGTAAAGTAAAAGACATTACCATTAACCTCTTTCAAAACGCTACTCCTGGTTTCAAACATACTTGTCCTGTCATTCTTGCTTTTGAATCAGTTCTAGTTCTCTTTTACAAATACACCTTTATTGTGACCATCATAGCTGCTTCAGTGTCTTGAATTTATTTAAAATATTTACTTTTTGTGGTCGTTTAATTTTGGGTAAGGGCCAGAAGCTTCCTGGTGCCCGATCTGGGTGAGTATGTGCCACAATGTGTTCACAAGTCTTTCCTTCCACTGGACAGTACTCAGTGGCTATATTTATCCCAGTTTTGATAATACTCCATAAAGTCACAAACAAGCCCTCACAAAATTGCTTTAGAAAGCCATGAGAACAATGAGATACATGTGCTCAAAGAAAGGTAAATATTTTGAGGGGGATTCATGGCACTGTGTCATCTAATTGTAATAGATTTTTATAAAATTTAAGTACTCAGTGTATGTTTTGATCACTCCTTGTGTGTTGGTCTTTCTCAGATATTTTGCAGAATACTGAAAGTGATCATATCTTCAACAGTAAGTTTCTCCTTAGGGTATGATCCCAAAATACAGCAAATATAAAATATTTATCTTTATGTAAAAAAATTAGAAAAACCTAAATATCCTACAGTAGTAAAATGGATAAGTTACGCTAAAATCATAAGATATTACTCAACTATTTAAATCTATGCTGCCTAAAAGCACACTTTCTAAATCTCTTGAAGAAATGCCTGTGGAAGTGCAAGGAGAATAAACACAAGGAAGCTGAGCAGACAATGAAAAATCTGCACAAATGCGGGGGATACATACCTCCTCCAATCTGGGCCTTCTGAATTTACTTTCTAAGTACTGAGCTGGATAATTCAGATAGGCAGCTATTTTGGGTTTGTAGACAATGACTCCAACCAACATCACAAGGATAAACAGGGCTGCAATTCATCCAGCCAGCATTGCATAGCTCTGCCAAGTGTTGAAATCTGCAAAATCTCATTTGTGAACTGGTTGATGAATGCAAATCATGGAGTTCCCCCTGCTTTGCCTTCCTGGACTTATTCCTTGGGGACCCTGATTTTGAATGCTTTGTTTACTGAGCAACTAAAATTAATACACTTGGGCCTTGCAGAAAGCACGCTCTTCCTGCTCTGTGGCCTTCACCTTATGTGATCTGGCAGGTGCTTGTGCCATAAAGGCCAGTGCGTATTTATCACCATACCCAGTCACACAAATTCTTTGTGGACAAACTTCTTCCCTTGCCAAGTGTATGTGCTTTAAACTCCAAATGACAACAACAACAATGACAAAACTTCATATTTTTGTTTTGAATTACTGTTTTTTTTATTTTATTGAGAGACAAATATCAATGAGATAGTTTTAAAGCTGATTAATAAGATATTTTCAATAATTAATACATTTTACATTGTTATCTTCTTAGTGGTTTCCATAGTACAAGAAGCAGACAGGATATCCTGTCCAAACACTATTGATGCAAATCTTTCTTCTCATAGAATTAAGGGAAAATAGCTGCATAGCTATCCTAGCTATTCTGTATATACAAATACAAAATAGTTCTTCCTTTGTATCTGAGTTACCATTTATTTCATTTTTGCATTCTTTTTCTCACTATAAAGGCATACAAATAAGGAGAGAATTCCATGCTAATAATGTAAGTGAAACATATACTTTTTCAGTGAAAAGTTCTGAAAAAATCTTTCACTTTATTTTGTTCAGTTTCACCATGCTCTTAGCTACCTTCATTTTTACATTAAAAAGCATGTAGTGTGAACTCATCACATTTCTGTGATCACTGTGCCTGTTTTTCATTTTTGCTGATTTCGTTTCCCTCAAATTAATTACTGTAATCCTGCATTTCTACTAACTAAATTTAATGCTTTCCTACCTCCTACAAAATATGTTGTTGCTATTAAAAACATTATGCATTGAGCTTGGGGAGATAGCTCAGAAGTCTAAGTACCTGCCTGGCGAGCATAAGGACCCGGGTTTGATCCCTGGGACCGCATGCCATGCTGCGCCCATGCAGAGATGGTCACCAAAGTGGGTGTGGAGACACATGCCTGTGATCCCAGTGCTGCAGAGGCTGAGACAGGAGGATCACTATAAGTCTGAACTCTGTAATGAGATCCTGTACCAAATAAGTAAGTAAAAATATTTTTAAAACTTATTTGTTGAATTAGCATTGTTTTTTCTTTTTCTAGGGATTGTACTCAGGATCTTGTGCTTTCCAGGCAGGTACTTATGCCACTGATCTATCTGCTCAGCCCTGAATTAGGAGTAAGAAATAAATTTAAAATTGTATGTGCAATAATGTCACATCAGTACAAAGCTATTGCATTAGATTGACTGGATTCTCCAAGAAGTTGATACCAAAGATAGGATCAAATATGAAAAGTCTTGATTACAGGAAATTATTCTGAGAGAAAAGGAAGAAATAAATGCAATATTAAATCACAATGCAAGGTTAATTGTCAGAAATGGAAGGCAGGAAATACACTGAGTAGAAGAATGCTAGATTTCCACATACGATAAAAAAAAATTGGCAAGGGTATTAGAAGAGAGTTCTTAAACCAGAGCAGTACATTATTCAGAAGATCTCAATTGTATTCAGTCATTGGCAGGGAAGTTTGATCTCAAAACAAGTGGGTGAAGCAACAAAGGACCCTATTCAGTTATAGTTCCTGTAATTAGAGTCACTTGGACTTCTTTGCCATTTGACCCCACCTTCACCCTCTGCCTGGGTCCTCCTAAAGGAAGAATTTCATGGCTTCTGGGCATTTTGTTGAGATTCCAAAAGGCAGATCCATCAAAGCACAAAATTATAAATCAAAAAATTTGCAAAACAGCTATAAATCCATAAGTTAGATTTATAAGGAAAGCATATGTAAATGAGATGAATTTGTGCAGTGTCATAAATATGCACGAATATAACAAATATAATGCACTAGAGGGGAAGCTGGCAAGATAGCTCGGTCAACTAAGTGCCCACTTAGGCAAGCACAGGGACCGGGCTTCAATCTCCAGCACCACATGCTCCATGCACCACATGGCCCCACCCCTGATGCACTGAGCCAGCCACTGAGATAAGGGGTGGTGATGCATACCTGCGATCGCAGTGCTGGGGAGGCTGAAAACAGGAGGATTCCCTAGGAGTCTGAGATGCACAGTAAGACCCTGTACCAAACATATTGCACTAAAGGAACAGGAGGTAAGTCAGTTCTATGCTCCTTCTTCCCAGAGATATAAAGAAACAAGATACAGGAATTTGAAAATTTCTGCCTATGTAGGAGAATAAAACAGAACATATGTTTACTAGGATCTTGGTTTTTTACCAGGTACTGAGGTAGATGGTTCACATGTAACTTGATTGCACAGTGTTATTTATGTATCTTACTTAATAATCATAGCATTCTTTCAGGCACTGCGATTCTTTACAAATGAAATAATGGAATTCAAAGCTTGCACTATGTCTCACGCTAAGTAAAATGTCATCAGTCTACCATCAGGAGGGTATGTAGAGAAGGGCCTACAGACAGCTCCTCGGGATGTGTCTGTACATATCTTGTTTGATTGCTTTGGTGCTGGAGACCAATTCCAGGGCCTTGGATATACTAAGCGTGTCATTTACTACTGAGCAATATACCCCCAACCCTGAACATATTATAGCAAGTAAATTTTCCCCAAAGCATCTTTAGTCTTTCCAAATTTGCAGCTGAGGTTATTACACATCGTTTTTTTTTTTATATCAACTCTATACTCCTCACAGTATGGGATTAAATCTCTGAAGGGCTCCTTTCCCTGAAGCATAATTCCATTGGACAGGTCACCTTGTACACCTCTTGTCTTCTGTCTCTTATTCTTCCTTCCCTTTGTTCCTGAGTACAATCTCTCTGCATGACTGATTCATACTCATGAACAATTCTCTGATTCAAACCATCTTGGATCTGCTCTGTTCCCCTGCTTTATTGTGAAAATTATTGTGAAGTTTCAATCTCCAAAGAAAAAGTTCACATCAGAAATAGAAATTTTCAATTTATTTTGCCATCATTACTTTTTGTAATTACTCACTATTGATATAAGACCTTTTGGTATCTTATCTTTTCCAAATAGATGAAACAAGTTCTTCTTTGATTTAAGAATAATTATAGATACAATTTACTGACCATTTTGCATATAACATCACAGTGGACTGACATGGTAGATCCTATTCTATGGAGCATGAAATTTAAATGTGGAACAGGACTGGTTCTCTGAAAATAGGCACCAGCATCTCTGAGAAGAAGGGCAGCAGAGGCAGGACTGGGTAGAGGAAAAAATTAGATTGTGCAGCAGGCCTCTATAGCTTTAGCCAACTCAGTGGAGAGTGCTAGACAAATACTGCCATTTGCATTTCATGTCAGGTCACCATAGCTAACTCTTTATTTGCTTTCTCTTTCCCTTTTTGGATGAAGTTATAATGGGAAACTGCCCTTGGACGATGGGGATCTTGACCAATGAGACTCTGAAGGAAATAATACCAGGAGCTGTCTGCTGGTGGGATTCTCCATAGTGAGGAGCAAATCCATCCTGGATGAGGATCTGTGTGGCCTATCTGTTTCTATACGGGGATTTATATTATTTTAAAAATCAATGGAGGTTCTATAACTACTAAGTACCAAGGTTTTGATACTGAATATTTTGTAGATCAAAAGTTCTTGCCCTCACTAACTCATAATTGATTCCAAATATCCACTCCAGGGACTTGCTTCTTTACAGCATTTTATTTTATTTTATTTATTTATTTTTGTTTTTTGCAGAACCAGGGATTGAACTCAGGCCCTTGCACTTGCCAGGGAAGCACTTATTCCACTGAGCCATCTCCCCAACCCTTTACAGCTTTTTAAAAATGGGCATATCTGGCCTATGGATCCAGAGCACCTCTGTGAGATTCTGATTCAACTGACACAGGTGGTGTACAGAAATCCAACTTATTTTATAAAAATTCTCAAGCTTATTCTAAAGTATAATCATGTATAAAAATGATTACTAACTATGATAGAAACTGAGGACTGCTCAGGCCTATAATTTCCTAACTGAATGGACAGCAAAGATTTAAATAAGAGACAAGTGTTATGAGTTTAGAGCTCTAGAAGGTTTAAAACCCTCTAACAGAATTTGAGTTTCTCTAGGGACTGAGAGGAAGAACTTCTCTGGGCATCCCATATTTATTTGGATTTCAAACAAAGGAGAGGAATACTGAGGAAAACACAGAAACCGAGCAGAACCTGGGGAGTCAGTTCAAGAACTTCTCCAAGTAATGGACCATGTTAATTCAGGAGAACTGTGTTATCTCCAGAAAGGCCTTAACCCCAGGAGAGAGCTGCCTGTGGCTACAATCTTTATCTAGTTAATTGGGTCAGAGCCAGGTGTTCTCAGCTCTGGCCTTGTCTTGTCCTTCGAGGCCTTAGGGCTTCAACCAACACTACAGACTTCAGTCAGGACCTGTGATCTGCCGCCCATGTCCAGACAAGGAGCCTAGACTTTGGACAGACTCATAAGTAAACATAGAAAGCCAACTGGTCAGTAGCAAATCCTCTTCAGAGCCCCTTCGTAGTTGTCTCCATCAGAAGGTGAGCAGATTTGGCAAAAATTGAAATGTTGGACTATATGTCTAGTCCAAGTTAGGATATATGGAAAATTAGAAAGAAAATCAGAACTAATACTCATTGCTCTGAAGTTGATATTATCGTATATAACTGGCAAAGCTCATATTGTTTACTTCACAACAGGTTCTCTGATCACCTAGGGGAAGAATCTTACAGAAAGTATAACTATTTCAAGATTCAGGAAAGTAACTGAGCTTATAAGGGAACTCAATAATTTGCCTTCCAAGAAACTCCTGAGATGTTTTTAGCATCAAATATTTGAATGTACCAACTTTTATTTTTTGCCTTTTAACATAAAACTGGCAATGGGTTTCTGTTCTAAAAATTATTTTTAATACATAATGCAATCACTTCCAAGATTGAAATAAATTCTTTAAATTATCTCATTTGAAAGAAAATTATACTTTTCATGACCAAACGTTACATGATTATGATAAGGCATAAAGATAGAAGTTTAATTACTAGGCAAGGCATAAACCTAAAGCAAGGTTGTTACCTTAGCTAATGAAGGTTGTTACTTGTTAGGGAGATAGCAAACTTCTGAATCAGGCTTCTTTCAGTTCTTCCTTTTTGGCCCTCCCTTCCTCCCATTCCTTCTCTCTTTCCTTCTCCTTCTTCACCTCCTCTATTTCCTCCTCTTCCTTTTCCCCCTCCTTCTTTCTGTGGCAGTAGCAACTTAACTCTGGGCTTTTGTACTAAATAACAGCTTCACCCATCTGATTTTATAATATTTTATAGTCTGGGCTTAAACCTGTGATTCTCCTCCCTCAGCCTCCCAGGGCATTACACTTACATTAAAGCCCTTCATACCAAGCTTCTTTCCAGTTTTCTTTAGTAGAATCAAGATGGGACTCAGATTTGAAGGTAGAGTTTCATGAGTAGGGTCCTCAGGACTCCAACTGCAGAGAGAACAAGTGCCAGGGGTGCTGATAAAAATACCAAAATATTGTATAGATCCTTTTAAAATTACACTAGATGTTACATGAGGCTTTTCTAGATTTTATCTAACTCACATGCACTCTTTTATATGAAAAAGAATACTAGTCAGGTATGCAAACATTTGCCTGTAGCCCTACAACTCTTGAGACTGAGGCAGGAGACAAGTTTCAGCCTAGCTTTGGAAACTTAGCACAGTGCTGTCTAAAAGCAAAACAAAACAGTTTTAGGAAGGGTTGAGGATGTAGCTGAGTGCAAAGTTCAGTTCACAGTACTACAAAGTAAAGTAGCAAGCATCAAAATCAAACCAAACAGTAGTTAACCATAAAGATAAGCAAGCATCAAAATCAAACCAAACAATAGTTAACCATAAAGATAATAAATTGAGAATAGTTAATAAGACTTCTTTCTAGTTTGAGATGAAATATTGAGCTCTGTGACTTATGATTTATGGTTTTGACCTCTAGTGCTTTTTGAAAAGGAAAAATAGGTCCTGCTTCAGCTGATCCTAGAAGTTTACCCTTCTCTATGAGCATGGGAAAAGTAAGGAGTTGTATAAATATTTTATAAATGTGTTCCAGCATATCTACTTGATCAGTTATGGAAGTCCTAAGAGGCTGTGCATAGTACCTCTATATTACTCTATAGGTGGCTAAATGTACAGGTGCTTAACGATAAAAGCTGATGATAAGATGTTGCAATACTGAGTTCTTTATAATTAAGAATGTGACACCTGTTTTTGTATTTCCAACCATAGCATCTGTGTATTTGAGTCAGTGACTATGTGGTAACTGTTTTCTGTCCTTATGTACTGAAGGCCACTGAAGACTGGCCTTATCAGACTGAGAGAAAGACTTACAAAGGACCAAGTTACAAGCACCACAAATGCAGGCCTCCTATTTGGAACCTCCAATGGTAGGGCCGTTCAGTAACTCCTATGAATATGAGTTAGGCTTTGGTAAAGTCCCATGGCAGCCCTTAACTATCTCATTTTGTACTTTTCCCTTTATTTCCTTTACTGTTTCTGTGCTACTTCATCCAGCTGGTACTTAGATAAAGACTATTGAAGCGACTTTCCTTTAATTGATATTTCAGATCTCATTTTGGTCAGAATGTTAGTATTTAGAAAGAATACGTAGGTACTATGAACCGTGACCTTGTTCCATTGATGCTCATGTACAGATTAAATGCAGCAGTCTTTCTTCTGTTGAGGAAACACATCCTGCCACTCATTTTCTCCATAACCTCAGATAACTCTTCATTGTTCTCATGATAATAACTGTTCTCATCTTACTTGACATGATGTTTTGGGGGAAAATGTCTGAATGCTTTCACATAAAAAGTTTCATAATCACGAGCTATAAAAAGGGGGAAATGTATATTTATTAACCATAGGTACTTTTAGCATGAATTTCCTGACCCTGATTTGATTAAAATCTCAACCTAAAGATTGCAACAATCTAGATTTCTTTAAAGTTTACTGGTTCACTTCACTTTAAAGAAAACCTCAAGGAGGGGCCAGAAGGGTGGTGGAGCGGAAGGAGAACTTAAGGACTGAGCCGCTCTGCAGATGAGTTTTTGAAAGTGAACAGCCAGCTTATCAAGAAACAAAACCACAGAAGCATTGTCTCACATCTCTTAACGAAATCAATCAGTCTCTGCCTACTGTCCTTCCTCACCAACTGCCCTCTTTTTATTGATTTCTCAGATGCTGCCAGAGTAGATAACCTATCTCTGAAGAACTCAGGGGAGGAAGGGCAGCCTTCTGCCTGAGCACTTTTCCCCACACTTGATATGTACAGGGAATGAAGACATTGCCCACCATGCTTGGAATGAGGAAATTGTTTTGGGCCCTCTTTCTGATCCTATATCTGGGCCTCCAGAGCATCCATGGTAAGTCTCCTCATTGCATTATTTCTGGTTTTATTTCTCAAGGCAGTGTTTCCCTCTGCTGAATTCAGTAGGATGGGATGTTTATTCCAAACAGGTAATCATAGATGAAGCAAGTTGTTAGATTTTCTGTATGAAAACACGACAAGACGTCAACTAAATAACAGTATCTATTGATCTGTTTGAATAGTAGACACTGAATCTGTAGGTTGGCAAGTTTTTCTAAAAATATGTGCTCACAGTAAGAAAAGAGAACCGAGCTGATGTTGTAACGAATTAAAGTTTAAATTCATGATTACCAAAAACTCTCTGGGTGCCGTAGTGCTGCTGAATGAACAGCACATTGTTTGCAAACTTATTCTAGCCAAATGTTGTGGTGCTCATTTGAAAGGGACAGGTCTTGGATAATGGGGATTATGTCTGTCTCCATGGTTACTCTTGAATAATGTTATCTCTAAGTAAAATCTCCTTACTTGCACTAGTGAGATATACGCCACAAGGCACATGAAGGAGAAAAATGCTGAGAGACATCAGAGCATTCCTTGATGCCTCTATTTTGATGAAAAAGAATGATTCCTTCTTGGTTGACAATAGAACATAGACAACAATTTGGGTCCTACAAAGGAGGCATTTGATTATACCTTTGTGTAGGCTAAAAGGCAATTGCCATATTACATTGAGGGCTCCTGCTGCCTTACACTGACATATTCAGGGGCAACTTTTGTATTGTTTTGACATGAGATGAATGCTTAAATTTTTTAAAATACAGTAAAATGCATATTGCTATTAATCACCCTCATTTTAAATATACTTTCCCCATCATCCTTGCCTCTTTCTGAAAGCCTTCTTTCATGAGTATTTTACAAGATATGATCAGCTGCTGCTGAGTACCATCCTGCAGAAAGGTAGGCTCATAAAGCATTCATTGCATCCTCATTCATCTTATTCCCAGGTTGGGGCCCTGTGGGACTTCTTATTCTTTCTAAAAATCAAAATGATCTTGAAAGGTAAAAGTTTTTAATCAAATCAGGATGCTTAAGAAATCCAGGCAGCCAAGTCAGTGTGACTAAAGATGTTTATACAAGAGAATTTCCAGAGCTGCTTCTGAAAGGTGGAAAAATGGCAGCATACCGTATACCTGTGTTTGAAATGAGAGGAAATATTTTGAAGGGAATTAATCGTAATGTGTCTTTTACTGTAATACGTTTTTCAAATTTAAAGACTCACATGTCGCATACACTGTATGAAGGAACAGGTCAATGGACGATAAGTAGAAGTTTCTGATTCCTTAGTAGTTCTAGTTTTAAGCATATTTTTATTATCATCCATAAGCATGTTTTGTTAGTTGGTGTGTTTCTATTTCAAATTAGAAAATAGAATCACTGAGGTCTTATAGAATATCATCTTTAGTTCCAGATGTGTGTAGCTTGGAATTTGAATCTGTGATTCCAGGATATCACACAACCAGGTACAAAATAAAATCTCTTGAATCATCCAAGCATTTCTACGTCTATATGTGTTTACTATTTAGTCACTAGGCACTTAGATGGTTGCCTTGATTTCACCTTCCGTCAGGTACCACTATCACGTAGCTATGACTACGTGAGTCGTATTAATCAGAAAGCCTACCAACGTAGAAGATCTAGAATGTGCTCTTTTCTGTGAAATGCAGAATACTGTTAGTGCTACGCTAAGACCGGGGTATGCCAAATCTTCCATTTTTCCTCTCAATGTGCTACATCCTAGTGCTTACAAGCATAGATGGGGCTATTAGAATTAAGTTCATTCACTGGCTTTGCCATTTACTGTGTAATCTCCAATAAGTTTATTATCCTCTTTTATCTTTATTTCCCTCATTTGTAAAGCAGAATTAATAATTTTACTTACATTATGGGCTTATGGTGATGCTATCAATGCATTAAAATTGGTAAAAGGCCTGACACTACACACATGATAAAAGCAAGGTAAATGTTAATGATAGTTTTGCAGGCAGTATTTTCAGCAAGTGAGAAGTAAAGTTTAACATTACCATTTAGGATAGGGTAGCTTGTAAAGTTTTTATTTCATCTCATTTTTACAGATACTTTAGGGAGTATAATGTGAAATTATAATGTATGCATAGCATAGTGGAATGATTAAATCAAGTGAATTAATAATCCATCCCTTCACATAATTATCGCTTCTTTATCATGAGAACATTTAAAATCTATGCTTTTAACAATTTTCAGAAAAAACTCATTAACTATAGTCAGCATATGATGTGACAGCAGATCACTGAAACTTATTTCTCCTAACACAAATCTTCTGACTAATATTTCTTTAAGACTCAAGGTTTTAAAGTTAGAATGAATAAATGAAACACATTGTGTAATACAGTTAGACTAAAACACAATGAAGTACTTGGAGAATGAGGGGAAAGACTTGGAGTATATTGGCTGGGTGTCTTACGTGGCAGATGCAATGACTGCAGCGTTACGCAGGCCCAACTAAAGATACAGACTGAGATAGAATTAAGTAGGGGCTGGGAATATAGCTCAGAGAGAGAGAGAGAGTAATTGATGACATAAAAGATGGCCTGAGCTTGACACTCAGCACTGAAACA